>NQII01002421.1:42947-251419 GCA_002778355.1 Clitarchus hookeri | reverse complement strand
TGGTTTTAGCATCATCCGTGGCTCCTATTGCTGGTTGATTCGGCTCCTGCTTGATGCATCCTAGCATGCCCTCCAAGACCAGGAAGTTCTCTGCCGCAAAACACCATTCACTATAATTCTCGCGTCCTTTCAACTTAGGGACGCTTATCACATAGTTCTAAGCCATTACGCGGTTACACACACACGATACGCACAATTAATAATCTCCTTCAGCGAATATAATTACACTCAGTACTTATCATACCGTACAAACTATCGCGAGGTTATTATTCAATTGTTTACTGGGCCCATAACCTGTAATGATTGGCGAAATGAAACACTGCGTATCACGATTCAATGGCGACTGAACGACCATAGCTTCATTACTAATAACATAGAGAAAACAATACGATGGCATAGAGATAACAATAGGTGGCGCTAGTTGTTATAGTTTTGATACAAATCATAACAAATATATCCTGGCTCATCTATGCACTTTTTTGTGCATAATATTTGGCAGGTAAGACGCTTCAATTCATATTTTTGAAAGCTCGAGACTTTTCAGATTTCTTAATGATTATTAAAGGAAACGTATGTCCACCATTTGCATTCGCACACACCATAACAGTTATGCGGTCNTGGCTCATCCAGGCACTTTTTTGTGCATAATATTTGGCAGGTAAGACGTTTCAATTCATATTTTTGAAAGCTCGAGACTTTTTAGATTTCTTAATGATTATTAAAGGAAACGTATGTCCACCATTTGCATTCGCACACACCATAACAGTTATGCGGTCTTTTTGCATTTTAAAACCAGGTGCAGATTTTTCGGATAAGGAGGCTAAGGTTTTCACGGGAAGTGCTTTCCAATTTAGGCCAGTTTCGTCACAGTTGTAAACCTGCTCTCTGACCAAAATTTCATCCTTTATTTCCTTCATTAGTTTTTCCCGATATTCTACAATGACTCTACTATCAGCGCTTAGTTTTTCACCCGATACGTCCAACTGCCTTATGCCATGTTGACCCATAAATTTATCAAGTCAACCTATACTAGCTTCTTGTTCATCTCGATAGCTTTAGCCATTATTATGGGCCCAGAAACTGGTATCCCTTGACTGAGGGATTGAATGAACCACTGATACATTACTGTATCCAGTTGGTCCAGTTTTGCTGGCTTCATCGTTTTTCTTAGTTTGACATCTCCATCTGTCGTTTGCATTTTTGAAACATGACTTTCGATTTTAGCTGCATCTTTCGTAATATAATTTACTGTCTTCCACCCGATTCCATATAGCGGAACGATACTCGTTGCGCTTTCTCCTTTACGCAGTCTTTTATAATTTAAAGTTTTTGAGAAAGTCCCAATACAACACGTTTCCGTTTCTCAAACCTTTTTAAACACACTACACTTTGACAACAGAGGACAATGACATGCTGACTAAGTGACTATCGCTACTGAACTGNTTCCGTTTCTCAGACCTTTTTAAACACACTACACTTTGACAACAGAGGACAATGACATGCTGACTAAGTGACTATCGCTACTGAACTGACTGTAGGAATGTGAGGGTGGATGAGTATCTAGGAATTCCTGTAGGGTGGCGAGGAAGACGGAACGATTCTACGAAGTACATATGTAGGTTGTACATAAACAACAAACGTGAGTCATTCGCATTCCGCACCACACATAATGTATTTTTACTGGGTATTCATTGACAAAAGTATGAATTACAGTACAGTATACGCATTGTTAAACTTAATAATGTTCTTAATTTGATCTAATATGAAGCGAGAAAAAGGTTATTTCATTTTTAGTGTATTAAGTTTTTTTGTATAAAATTTCATTATTTTACTTGTCNTATGAAGCGAGAAAAAGGTTATTTCATTTTTAGTGTATTAAGTTTTTTTGTATAAAATTTCATTATTTTACTTGTCGTGTCAGTTTACTGACGGTTAACAGAAACTCACGGTTAAAAGGGCCACGGTTAACTGAGACTCAACTGTATATAGCAATATCAGCTACATATAGTAACAAAACGATTATTACAGTATACTTCGATGTTTAAACATTTAATTTTTAATTTTGTAAGGACCTCTCAATATGAGAATCTGCTCTAATATGAGACACTATCTCATAAAAGGCAAACATGTGGGTCTCATAGCAGGAGCTAACATTCAACAACCTATACCATGGTATTGCGGATACATAATCGCAGTGAAAATTTATTAATATGTATAGGACATTTTAACTATATGGCAATCGGTATGTATGTATTTGAAAATATTTTCCTTGGCTTGATTTAGAGGCATGTAGTTATCTGGTCGCAAAACACGATAACTCTAAACACACAAAAATCTTAATCACACTTGACTGATACGTCGCTCGGTAATTGCTATGCAACACACGCCAGGAAACGTACCAACACTCGATTTCGCGTAGTACCTGCTAAAGTAAAGCAGCTCCCTGCTCAGACAGCCTGGGGTCTCAAATTAGAGGAGAGTCTCATAATCGCTGCTTTAACTTTAACAGCGTTGGTTCGGTTTACAGTATGAGTATAGGTGTTTGTATTAAATCGCTTTGTGCAAAATAGGTGATTATATTATGGCGTTAAGTACAATGTGATGTTTAAGCATTGGTGTAATTCTAATCATTCCTCTTTCCGGGGTGATAATATTATGATCTCCATGATGGGTAGAGTGCACAATCGTAGCTAGAAACTTACTTATACAGATACACAGCATGCACTGCAGCACAAATTTAAAGCATATTGAAGATTTTGTGGCAGGTTTTANAACTTACTTATACAGATACACAGCATGCACTGCAGCACAAATTTAAAGCATATTGAAGATTTTGTGGCAGGTTTTAGGGACTATGTCATGTGGTTATGCATGAAAAATTGAACAGATATGCGAGAGTTCCAAAGTAGTGCGCTAGAGACGCAATATTCCCTTCACGGATGGCTCTCGAATCACTGCACTTTCAGCCTCTTCGCCATAACATCNATCACTGCACTTTCAGCCTCTTCGCCATAACATCATATCCATTACACATGGAATATGGTACCACATCGTTTACAGTTGCCGAGTAACTTTTTGAGGAATAATACCTTCTGTTGTTCTCTTTTCCACTTACATAAGGAAAGTCTTACAAAACCGACCACCATAAACTCATTGAATTTATCTTGGGTCAGGTTGAAAAAAAAAAATATATAGTTATCTGTCTTATAGTTCAATCAGTGGTTTATAAAGTGCAGTCAATGACCTTTATATAACAACATTGAAATATTATAATTCATACATTTATGATGTTTTATTTGGGGAAGTCAAAAATTTGCCACCCATACCGATCAGTGACTGACCTAAAAACATTATTTGTTAAGTTAACAAAGATATGAGTTCAGGAATTCAATTTCAAGATTGAGGAATATAAAAATACCAGTTTTAGTTCAAATCGATTGAATGGTTACTGGGTTGTGACACAACACAGTGCACATGATTTAAAACAGCACCCATTTTGAATTTAAGCAGCCACCATGTTCAGAACATTATAAGTGTGATCTCGTTACTATTTACTCTTCAGTGCACCGAATTTGGTGAAATTTGATGCATGGATTAAAAATTTTATTTGGCCTGGCAGGTTGGGGGAAGAACACACACAAACGCAACTACAGATAGAAATACACCCACACAGGTGAACCTCAGACTATCTTCCTTCGAAATGTAAACTGTAATACTATCATACGAGCAGTAAATCGAAACTGTACAGGTAAACTTTTCTGCGATAAGTCACTAACTGCATATTCCTTTATGAATTTTAAAAAATATTTAGTTATTTTCTTTATTTAATATAAATGTTTATATTAGATGTGCCGTTGATAGGGCATTTTAAGTAACGAGACGAACTACGATTACACAAAAGAAGACGGTTTTAAACTTGCCAGATTCAACTAACTTATAGCTGGTTCACTTTTTATGTATACATTTAAAATAAACTATTGAAAAATTATTCTTATTTGTTAACGACTTATATTTATTCTAAAATTTTGAATAGTGTTCCTGCAGTAGGCCTAATGCAGGATGCGTATTAGAAAATGTATTTTCACGATTACACACATCTTTAGAAAAGAAAAATGTTTAATTTAATTAATGTCGGCTGGAACTGGTTTCGTTTGATTTTACACGCATCAAGGAAATAATTCGTCTAAGAGCGATACATTTGAATCAGTCATTTTAGAAAGGGCATTAGTCCACATGATTAAAAAAAACAGATTTTCCCATAGTACTGAAACTTAGATCATGTAACATCATATCTGTAAAGAAAGGGCGCTAGTTCCACTTACGAACGTCATGATTCTATGAATAACCTAACAGAGATCCAGCTGCCAGTATTGTACAGGCACTTGTACATTGACATTTGTTCTTTCTAAAATGAACTCGTTTGCTTTGCGGAATCACAATTTTTCTACCTCTGTGCTCTCACAGTAAAAATCCTGCGATTTAAACAGTCAAGACATTGTGCAGCTATGACGTCTACAAGTGACTGTGTTGACTGTCCAATACAAGCAAAAATGACAAAAACATAAGGAATTTCAAACTAGAAAATGTGATAATGTAATACGATTTAAATCGCTTAAGTTAAAGGATTGGAACATCAGACTTACAAAGTAAATATAGTTCCAGCAAGATCAATCGGTCATCGATGTAAGTAGGTTAACGGCAAATTATTTATATTACTTTCCATTATAGTTGTCACGACGACGGGTTTTGAAAGACGCGCCTCACTAAGTTCGGCCAGTAGCAAAATTACAAATTTAAGATTGTTGTAATTTTTAGTTTCATTAAAACGTTCATTTTGTGATAGCTTGCTTTAAAACTGGCCATCTTGTGTGATCTTAAGTCCAGGGAGCAGATATGATTTCTCCTGGCAGGGAATATTTAGTAGTGGTAATTTTTTAATCCAGGGACAGGAAACAGGCATGGTTTATTTCAATGTATGCACTTCTACCACCGGATATAGAAGAGAGTCTGTTTAGTCAAGTGCAGTGGTGAGAAGTAGGAAACATAATGTAAGCGCCATGACCCGCGTGCAGACTACATTGTGTTTATCGATCGTAGCAACACTCGGGACCCCTTAGCTGGTTAACTGCAGATTTTATATAAGTATTCCAAGGAAAAAAGTAGAACGCATTTCCCGTTTAAGACCCTTTTGCCTATGAAGATCATATTGAGAAGATTGAATAATCTGCGGTACACGAAGCACCCAGTAGTCTTCAAGCTCTTTATTTCGGTGGAGAAATAAATGCTTAATTTTACAGACGCGCGAAACTACCTAGTGTTAAAATAACATTGTAAGGTTTTAATAAATCTAAATACTAACCTAAAAATCTAAACATTACGGTAAAAAATATTGTTATTATTTTCCTACTTATTTGGTATTTTTATCATTTGTCATTGACATCATGTCACGAAATCATAAAATATCCTCAAAAATCCAGAAAAAAAAAAATGGCTTTTCAGCAACTTATAGTCAGTCACCTACTAGGCACTTCGTGGCAGCAGCGATTATTTTTGCGGCACTTTTAAACGTGTTCCCAATATGTTTACCTGCGAAAAGAATGCATACCCAAGACGAGGACGGGACGGTACTTTCAGAATATCAAGCAGACCATAAACACAATTTTGGAGTCAGATAACCGAATAATGTTAAGATAATTAAGTTTGTGCATCAAGTTTAGTTGCTTTATTAGATACCTTTATGTAATGTTCATGATTCAAATCGCAAACATATATCCGATCCCCAGAAAAATCGTCAATCCGAAAACTCTTTTTGTTAAGTTGTTATGTTACTTTAGAAAATTAATATTTGAAAACAATACTTGGGCTTTAGCTTGCTGATTACAATAAATCAGTATTTAAAACTATATAAATAACCTGCAAACAGAATGAAGTTAGCCTTAAAAATTAGCTTAACGACAATTTTTATTTCAAGTATCGTTCCTCGTGTGCATTTTGAAACAAATCTTCATGACCATCCACTTGGGCATGAAATAATCACCGTCGCCTCAATACCTGGCGAGGAGGCGCAGTGGCAACGAACGGGATTTGGGTTCCAGACGAAGAATTAAGTTCGATTCCTAGTAGAACTAACTTATTTTTACATTTTATATAGATTTTCGAATAAGAATAAAGGGGGCAGTTCCTCCCCCCCCCCTTCTCGCTAACGTGGTCCCACTGTAAACGGGACGTTAAGTAAGAAATATGGATAAATTACGCATCTAGTACGTGTGAAAACATGACTGTTGCAGATTTAACCTGAAACAATGTTATAAAGAACACCGATCGACAAATGTCTTCTTCAATTATCCGAATTTCGTAACTACTATATTACTAGAGTGTGTTTATTAATTTTTATAATTTGTAAGTATGTTTTGTCAGTGGTAGGCAGTTAAGAGTATATTAAGTATTTGAAGTCGTTTTAAGTGGTTTCATCTCTATTATTTCCTTTATATTTGTTAAATTTTTATATTTTTAACTTTTTCTGTATTTCTTCATTTCTCTTGCGACTGATCAGCCATCATCATGTCTGAAGTCTTTTATTTTATTTTATTTTTCCTATGGGCAAANCGATCGACAAATGTCTTCTTCAATTATCCGAATTTCGTAACTACTATATTACTAGAGTGTGTTTATTAATTTTTATGATTTGTAAGTATGTTTTGTCAGTGGTAGGCAGTTAAGAGTATATTAAGTATTTGAAGTCGTTTTAAGTGGTTTCATCTCTATTATTTCCTTTATATTTGTTAAATTTTTATATTTTTAACCTTTTTCTGTATTTCATCATTTCTCTTGCGACTGATCAGCCATCATCATGTCTGAAGTCTTTTATTTTATTTTATTTTTCCTATGGGCAAANATCATTTCTCTTGCGACTGATCAGCCATCATCATGTCTGAAGTCTTTTATTTTATTTTATTTTTCCTATGGGCAAAATGGATAAACGTATAATGAGGTATGTTACAGAAGTGTTTTGTTTCTGTGTTTCTGATGTTATGAAACATTGGTACGAATTGTGCGACATTTATTTTTTATTCTGCCCTGCCAGGGGCCGCGGTGGGGTTGTGGTTATACTACTGGCCTCCCACATAGACGAACCGGGTTCGATCCCAAGCGAGGTCACTGCCAGATTACCCCATGAGGGAATCGTGCCGGGCGAAGGAGTTGGTCGGAGGGTTTTCTCGAGAATCTCCCGTTCCCCCCGCCTCTTCTTTCCGGCGCTAATCCATACTCACCTCGCTTCACAGCTATTATTCCAACCCTACTCCATTATACAGTCGTAGGTGCAAAATGGTGGTAGAGCTAAGGAGACCTAAATGCGTCTCAGAATGGACTCGACCGCATATGCTTAGGCATGCAGAAAATCATGGAATGATGCCTGCGCTGCGTTGTGTATGGGGCTGGGAGCTGGCATGGCAAAGAGACAGAGTACTTAGGAATATGTCCAACGACCTACACAGCTAACTCCAGAAGCACACACCACTAAAATGGCGTCATTGGCCAGCAAAATGTTAGATCGCTGTTCGCCTATAAGCGCCTGGTAACCTACTGGTCAGCTGGAAGCCAGGCAACAGGGAAATTTTTGCAGCATGAAGTAACCAGTCAGGAGCTAGACACGTTCTCAGCGTCACGTGCAGCCAATCAGAGATAGCGCATGCACACATCAAAAGAACGCCACGCAGTTTCTTCTCAGAGTACTTATGTACTCAGTGTCTAAGATACAGCAAAAACCCGTCGTCAGATAGAAACAAAATTTCACGAAAAGTGAAAGAGGAAGGAACAAAAAGAATTATTAGAAATTATATCAAAATATTATTTACGAGGGTTATTTTTCTGTTGTTGATCTGTTGTATTTATATGGTAACCAAAATTTTTAATAGTCCTCATTTCTCTAGTGATTTTGGGAAAAATATGTTTCTGAATACGATCTGTCAACTCGTTCCATTTCTACGTTTTGTACTTATAGAGCTTTAAATTATTTCCACTAGCAGGTAGTATTTCGTTGCTTACTACTTTCCGCACAGATTAAAAACACATTCTACGCTCTCTCTTGTACGTACACGTAACTCAAGAGTAAGAGTTCGCAGCACACTCGATAGATGGCAGGCACGGTATGAAATGTACGAAAGTTCGACGGCCCGAGAGTCACAAATAATGGCATGATAATTACAGTATTAGCTTATGATCGCTAAGGGGGGTACGAACACTCTCTGGACTTCAACTAATGACCCGAGTTCTTTTATATACTTCAACTTCAATATCCAATTTTTTAAGGCATGCATTAAATTAAAAGCAAGCGTACGTCGAGTACGATAAGAGGCAATAAACTCACGCATTAGTATTAAAAATTAACGTTAGCTATTAACTAGGCAATATATTTTATTTAGTTTAGCTACAACGTTTTCAAAGATATTTTGCGCAATATAACTCTATCGTAAAAGAGTGCTTTAAAAGTGTATCATGTAAGTTCACTAGCAGTAAATTATTAATTTCTTCGTAGGGCCATTTGTTTGAGTGATAAATGTACCACCGATCTGACATTTAACTTTGGGAATAAATATAACTATATTATCCCTTTAACGGGCCCAGGGTGTTTATTTTCAAAATTCATATTTTATGCAAATATTAGTCAAAAGATTTTATGACGAAAAAAGTATTTCAGAATTTTTTTTTTTTTGTCTATAATAGGGGTGATAACATATTTACCACCGCCCAATACAAACAATTACATTTTACTGATTTGTGCAATAGAAAAAAACATGAAATACAAAAAATATCACAAACAAACATGCATTTTTGTCAAAACTCTTTATTCTTGATTATTTAANAACATGAAATACAAAAAATATCACAAACAAACATGCATTTTTGTCAAAACTCTTTATTCTTGATTATTTAAAAAATTAAATATATATTTATGACATAAAATTGATAATAGAAAAACCAAATGAATGTAAATTACCAAATGTAATATTTCTACTGAGTCTCATTAAATAACATAAAACACAGAGCTATACACAGTGGTACATCACACGTTGAGCATAACACCTTGGTACGTTTCTTATTTACTTTTGTGCTGCAATATTTGCACCTTCTGTAGGTTCCTCCTTTGACTGGCATGTGTGTTCCAACATTAGTAGTTCGGATTTCTTTTGGAATAGCAATTTCCTTTTTCGTTGATACCCAGATTGATTGTAGCTTTCGTTTTTTACGAGAGAAGTCTCCTATTAGGCCGCGAGCTACTCTCAACCTAAATTCAAGATGAGAATTTCTTGACACTTTATGAATGTCCACATATAATATATAAGAATTGATTAGAGTAGCATCTAATAGAAAATAAAATAATCGATACCACCATTTCTTTGATCTCCTACTTGTACTTCAAGAACATTTCAAATGATTAAATTTATGCACCTTTTTCATATAATCAGCAATTGCTTTGGGACATGAAACTCGCTTTTAGAACAATCCTTCTGTGTTCTATTTACCTCTGTCATGTCATTTAGATTATGTACTGTTGAAAGAAGAGTAACGATCTTAGTATCCCTCTATTGCATGCTACAGTGTTTTTACATGACAACATTAGTGATTCATTTTTGTTGTAACTTAGTTTTCTTCGTGGTTTCAGGAAGGTATTTTCTGCCAGTTCTGACTGTACCAATGGCATATAGGTTTTTTGAAAACAGTGTTTCCATCAATGGAACTGAAGTGAAAAAATTATCAAAAACCCCCAAAAGAGGACAAGAATTGTGTAAATCTTTGGTTAGATTTGTTATAACTCTATATCCCAAACCTTCAGAAATGGAACCATCGTCTTTTATCCCTGTGTAAACCTCAAGCTGATATAGATATCCATTTGATGCATCTGATCTAGCCCAAATCTTATAACCTCTTTTACAGGCTTTCTTGCCATATATTGCGGGTTTTTTCCCCTCTCCCTTGCGGGTTTTTTCCCCTCTCCCTTCTTTAGCTATAGCTTGCTATACGCCCCCTTACCCTACATCAGGTACCGGATTTGAGCCGGTACCGACGGTTTATAGGGTCCTCGCCAAGATGCACGCCTCCTTGGCATGAAATTCCCTATCCTTTAAGCGTATGAGGTTCTACCTTGAGACGCACTAATCCCCCGTACCTACCGCGGGCCCAAATAACACATAGTTTTAAAGTAGGTTAAGAAAAAAAAAACCATATATTGCTTTATTGTAGACTTTCCTTTGAATTTTACCATTATCTTGTCAATAGATTGTATTAAAAGTTTGAATATTCTTCTTGAAATTTTTTTTTAAATGAGTGATCAACGGACGCACTTTATATAATTTATCAAATCCTGGCTCATTTCTAGGGACATCTTTTTGATTNCTAAATGAGTGATCAACGGACGCACTTTATATAATTTATCAAATCCTGGCTCATTTCTAGGGACATCTTTTTGATTGTCATTGATATGCAAATTTTAAAGGATTTTTTTGAATCTTTTTGCTGGCATAATTGATGAGATTTCTTTATTATTGAAAAATGGGCCAGAAGAACAGTGCAAATCTGATACATGTAATTTATTGATTCCCATCATAATTAGTATTCCCAAAAAAACCTGCAGTTATTCTTGCGTGAGGAGTGTCCAGATTTTGAAAATTTTTTTTTGCTCTGCATATATAAAATTGTTTCATCTATATTTTTTTAATTATTGTAGAATCGAAATATCGATTGAAATATTCAATTGGCTGTCATAGTCTTGTAGACCCTCGGTGGGTAGGCTTACCCTTACTGTAAATTCTGGTATTTCTTTGGGCTGCTGGTTTGTTGACCATATGTACTCTATACCGTTAGGGTTTTCATTTTGAATGGAATCTTCTAGAATTTCTTCATCTTCTGAACTAGATTCAACATTTTGGGGTAAAAAATCTGTATCGTCCACTGTATCATCGTTGTCGGCAACAATGTTCATATAATCTGAAAATATATATGATTTATACGTTTTAGTATTAGAATAAAAAAAACATTGTTTACCCTGATTTATCATCATTACTTATACAATAAACTACCTGCATTTTGGAAATTATCCTCTGAATCAGATCTAGCGTTTCGGGGTAAGAAATCGGGATTATCCACTGCATCATCATTGTCTACAATAGTGTTCATGGAATCTAAAAAGAATATTTTATGCATTTATTCATATATTTCAATTTATAGTTTTACATGATTTACTAATAGTATTATTTATACGATAAATTACGTGCATTTTGGAAAATCTCTTCTGTATCACCTTCATTTTCGGAATCTTCAGGATCCGAAGGCAGAGCGAAATAAAGCTCTACGGATTCTTCGGTGGTTAATTTTTTCTATTTTTCCAATGCGTTTGCCTAAAATATTATTTTTTACATTGAGTTCGTTTCTTTTATTTTGATATCACTTTAACAGTCTGACAAAAAAATTATTTTCATAACATTTTAACTAAAGTACCATTTTATTTCAAATTATAATTTCTAGACATTTAAATATTTATATAATCCTAAANCATAACATTTTAACTAAAGTACCATTTTATTTCAAATTATAATTTCTAGACATTTAAATATTTATATAATCCTAAATAAACGCTGAAATATTTTCAATAATGTTAATAATAATTAAAATTGTAAATAGTTAATAATTGAAATTATAATATAAAAGTATAAGAACAAATATATACAAATCAAATCAAGTAGGTACTATGCCAAACGAAATGCTATTTCTAAAATGAATAGTTTTAGTAAAACTGTGCTTCAAACAGGCAGTGGTAAATTAATTACCACCAATAAAATTACTAAGCAGGCTGTGGTAAATTAATTACCACCAATAAAATTACTAAACAGGCTGTGGTAAATATATTACCACTAAATATAAATATGCNTGTGGTAAATTAATTACCACCAATAAAATTACTAAACAGGCTGTGGTAAATATATTACCACTAAATATAAATATGCACAAATAAAAATATTTCGCAATATTTTCTCAAACACATAATACAATTTAGCTATCATATCTTTAAGATACACAATATATGAATATATACCTTCTAACGTATTTTTATGTATTTTTTACACAACAATATTTAAAAAAAACGTGGCTACCCTCTTCATTTTGCCCTCGGTCACTGTCATCGAAAGTATCAGACGACACCCCTGTCGAAGATTAATGCGCTCATCCGTTTCTCGCTAAACGCCACCATGGTCGCTGGCAGCCCGGCACGCATTTGGCTGAAGTAATTCGGCAAAGTAGAAGACCGCTAAGCCAACGTGTTAGGTAATAGTATAGATTGTTTCAATTGTAATACATTAAGTGTAAAAAGTTAGAATAAAACATTCTTACCGTCTTAAGTTACTGATGCATGACGATATTCCACAAAGTATCCCTAATCAAAATTACAAAATAGTTTAATATTTTAATGTGGGAAGGGAACACAATGGGGGCACAAAAATTAATCCTCACTTACACTTGTAAAATGTATAAGATTGACCTTGGCTGCTTGTATTTGTGGAACTTCGGTGCCTGAACATATAACACTAATGATGGGAAGTGAGTAGATACAGGCTTTTATCATAGTTTCACTCGTGTCCGGGTAGTAAAGTAATATATATATATATAGCTTTACACAATCCCAAAGAAAGGAATTTTCAACGATGACTCCAAAGCGTGATATCCTGAAAGTACCGTCCCGTCCTCGTCTTGGGTATGTTTTCTTTTCGCAAGTATACATATTGGGAACACGTTAAAAAGTGGTGCAAAAATAATCGCTGCTGTAACGCAGTTCAAGTGCCTAGTAGGTGACTGACTATAAATTGCTGAAAAGCCATTTTTTTTCTGGATTTTTGAGGATATTTTATGATTTCGTGACATGATGTCAGTAACAAATGATAAAAATACCAAATAAGTAGGAAAATAATAACAATATTTTTTACCGTAATGTTTAGATTTTTAGGTTAGTATTTCGATTTATTAAAATCTTACAATGTTATTTTAACACNTCGATTTATTACAATCTTACAATGTTATTTTAACACTAGGTAGTTTCGCGCGTCTGTAAAATTAAGCATTTATTTCTCCACCGAAATAAAGAGCTTGAAGACTACTGGGTGCTTCGTGTACCGCAGATTATTCAATCTTCTCAATATAATCTTCATAGGCAAAAGGGTCTTAAACGGGAAATGCGTTCTACTTTTTTCCNGTTTGAAGACTACTGGGTGCTTCATGTACCGCAGATTATTCAATCTTCTCAATATAATCTTCATAGGCAAAAGGGTCTTAAACGGGAAATGCGTTCTATTTTTTTCCTTGGAATACTTATATAAAATCTGCAGTTAACCAGCTAAGGGGTCCCGAGTGTTGCTACGATCGATAAACACAATGTAGTCTGCACGCGGGTCATGGCGCTTACATTATGTTTCCTACTTCTCACCACTGCACTTGACTAAACAGACTCTCTTCTATATCCGGTGGTAGAAGTGCATACATTGAAATAAACCATGCCTGTTTCCTGTCCCTGGATTAAAAAATTACCACTACTAAATATTCCCTGCCAGGAGAAATCATATCTGCTCCCTGTACTTAAGATCACACAAGATGGCCAGTTTTAAGCAAGCTATCAAAAAAATAACGTTTTAATCAAACTAAAAATTACAACAATCTTAAATTTGTAATTTTGCTATTAACTAAGTTCGGCCAACGTCACTTTATTTCACTTAAAATGATTCCACGCAGTACACAAACCCATAACACGTGCTTGATAACAGGCGTGCTTGATATTATATAGCACGCATACTTGACAACACGCACGGACAAGGCCATACAAGAGACTGGCTTAGTGAAGTACTCGGGAAGTTCTGTACTTGATACTAAAATAAAAATGTGTTTCTTAACAGATGCAATTCTGCATCANGCGAAGTACTCGGGAAGTTCTGTACTTGATTCTAAAGTAAAAATGTGTTTCTTAACAGATGTAATTCTGCATCAGTATCAGATAGAGATAGGTACAGATAATTACTGTAAAGACCCATCTCTAATTTGAATCCAGCCGTAGACTGCGGCGAAGCGCTGAAATACAGTTTCTCGTATTGACTGAATGCGTCAACACATTTGTGTGGTGCCTCTTGCTGCGAGAACAGCGACGGCAGCTGGGGTGTCATGTGACGCGGGTCACCTTGGTAACCTCAGGAAGAGGGCGACGAAAACGTCACAGCACCGTTCACACTGCGACTTCTCGTGTTAAGCCACGTGCTTCTGCCATGGTGGAATACTCGTNCGAAAACGTCACAGCACCGTTCACACTGCGACTTCTCGTGTTAAGCCACGTGCTTCTGCCATGGTGGAATACTCGTCCTGCCCGTCGATATGGCTCACCGAAAGTCTAACAAAAAATGTTGGGAGGATCTTAACATCGAGGTCTTGAGAGCGGACGAGGGTGAAACGAGGCGAGTATGGAGCAGCGCCAGAATGAAAGGACGGGGAAACGGGAGATTCCCGAGAAAACACGCCGATCAGTGGCATCGTCCGGCATAATTCTCACATGCGAAAATCCGGGAGCGACCCCGCTGTGAATCCAACCCGGTTCGCCGTGTTGGGAGGGGAGTAGTCTAACCACTACACCACCGCGGCCTCCAAATATTTCAGAGATACAGATGAGGAAGGCAATGATTTCAAAAAATAATTTTACTGAGAAGTTTTGCAGAGACAGAATATGCCAAGAACCAGGAACATAGCTTGTTAGACATCCAATTAAAATCCACTAATTCTTGGGTATCCTATTATAATATTTATCTTCGGCTGTTTTTGGTTAGGGAAAATAGCACTAGCAATCAATAGAACTGCTATCGTGCAAATAAACTAGCTTCGAAAATCAGTTTAAATGGGCCGAAATACTCAACGCTAGGCTAGTTTTCAGGGTATGTTTACGGCTGCGGTCACACGGGACACAGAACTACTTCACGACTTACATGTTCAGTTCTGTAAAAGGTTATATTAGCTCCCATATTGTTNGTCACACGGGACACAGAACTACTTCACGACTTACATGTTCAGTTCTGTAAAAGGTTATATTAGCTCCCATATTGTTCTCATAGCCATCACTCCTTGTTCAAAGTACGTACGTGTTGTGTATGTAGGTGAACGATATTTCTTCCGTATTGCGCTCTCGTTGGCTTCTATGAAATAAATAGATAGAAAAGACTAGTGAAGAAAGCGGTTATAAGCGAAATTTTCTGCATTAGTTAAAATAAATAAAACCTATGTTAAAACTCGATATTTGTTACAATGTTATAATATATAATATAAATAGTATTAAATTTAAAAAATTCCTAACCTTAATAACTGTTGGAAGCAATTGTAAACAGTTGCGAGTGTGTATTCTTGAGGTTAAGTTTTAATTTTGTTACACATTCACTTAAATATGTACATGTATCCTGTGAAACTAATAAAATTGGGTTCCCAAAACTTGATAAAACATGGCTGCCGAACGAATTGATAAGAAACGCGTTAAGACCACTCGCCTTTTCTGGATGTGCTATGGATATCCCCAGATAGGCTCACGGCTAGGGTACTACACAATTCCTGTGCACCAGAGAATACACGTGCGGACTATACCCACAAATTAAGAAACTAGCTCTGCGCTTAGTGTGGCCAGGTCAGGCTCTCTTCTTCCTCATGAGTCCGGCACGGATCTTCTTATCTTATTTAGACAGACTAAAAGTAAATAACTTGAACTTCCTTTAAGCCTGTTCAAGTGCGATTTAAAAAAATATATATTTAAAGTATGTTTTATGGTTTACACGATATCGATTATCACATGGTGAAAACACCAAATCATTTCAAAATAACAATCTTCATATTAGCCAAATTAATTATGAGCCTTTTAACACAAAATTTTATTTTGTATTTTAAAAAATTTACTTCGCAAAAGCAAAGTCACAGGAGTGGAATGTTGCAATTTTTTTTAAGCCGGCACTTGGTTCAGTTGTATCAAAAGTTTAACTTTTAATCACTATTACTTAAATTTTATCTCAAAAGTTCAAATTTCAATACGGGCGAACCGCGTAACAAATTTCCAAGAAACATTAGCATACTCATGATATTAAAATAACATAGATAACTATTTTGAGCTGTATACTAAAGTTTTAGTTTGCTTAGTTCAGAGATCTCTACGATAAACGATGCCAA
Organism: Clitarchus hookeri; assembly: GCA_002778355.1. Classification (NCBI taxonomy): domain Eukaryota; kingdom Metazoa; phylum Arthropoda; class Insecta; order Phasmatodea; family Phasmatidae; genus Clitarchus; species Clitarchus hookeri. The sequence goes on along the minus strand of NQII01002421.1, from coordinate 235,192 downwards.
TTTTTAAATTCTTAAAACTCGTAAAATAGATTTTTAAAAATAATTTTCCACTATTGTGGTACTTATTTGACATAATTGTTCATGTCACAACGGAATAGAATGCAATATGACAATAATGTAGAAGATAATTTGATTCCCTAGAACGTCTTTAACATAAATACCTAACAGAAAAAGCATTCATCTATCTATCTCCACTATTACTATTCTTATTTCTCAATGAGCTGAACACTTAATATACACTGAATAGCCAAAAAAAGAACTTATACACCTGCCTAATATCGTGTAGGGTCCCCGCGAGCACGCAGGAAGTGCCGCAAGACGACGTGGCATGGACTCGACTAATGTCTGAAAGTGTGCAGGAGGCAATTCACACCATGAATCCTGCAGGGCAGTCCAAAAATCCATAGATACGAGGCGGTGGAGATCTCTTCTGAAAATCACGTTGCAAAGCATCCCAGATATGCTCAATAATGTTCATGTCTGGTGATTTAGGTGGCCAATGGAAGTGTCTAAAGTTAGAAGAATGTTCCTGGAACCACTCGGTAGCAACGCTCGACGTATGGGGTGTCGCATTGTCCTGCTGGAATTGTCCATGTCCGTAGGAATGCACAATGGACATGAATGGGTGCACATGATCGGACAGGATGCTTACGTATCTGTCACCTGTCAGAGTCCTATCTAGAAATACCAGGGCTCCCATTCCACGCCAAATGCACACGCCCCATACCATGACAGAGCGTCCACCAGCTTGAACAGTCCTCCGTTGACATGTAGGGTCCATGGATTCATGAGGATGTCTCCATACCCGTACACGTTCATCCGCACGACACAATTACAAACGAGACTCGTCANATCCATGGATTCATGAGGATGTCTCCATACCCGTACACGTTCATCCGCACGACACAATTACAAACGAGACTCGTCAGACCAGGCAACGTGTTTCCAGTCATCAAAAGTCCAATGGCGGTGTTGGCGGGCCCAGGCGAGGCGTAAAGCTTTGTGTCGTGCAGTCAATAACGGTACACGAGTGGGCCTTCGGCTCCGAAAGCTCATTTCAATGTTGGTCCGTTGAATAGTTCACACGCTGGCACTTGTTGATGCCCCAGCATTGAAATCTGCGCCAATTTGAGAAAGGGTTGCGAGCCTGTCACGTTTAATGATTATCGTCTGTTGTCGTTTATCCCGTTCGTTCACGATCTTTTTCCGGCCGCAGCTATGTCGACGATTTTATGTGTTTCCGCATTCNGTGTTGCGAGCCTGTCACGTTTAATGATTATCGTCAGTTGTCGTTTATCCCGTTCGTTCACGATCTTTTTCCGGCCGCAGCTATGTCGACGATTTTATGTGTTTCCGCATTCCCGATATTCACGGTACACTCGTGATATGGTCGTACGCAAAAATCCAAATTTTATCGCTACCTCGGAGATGCTTTGTCCAATCTCTCGTGCGCCGACTATAACACCACGTTCAAACTCACTTAAATCACGATAACCTGCCATTGTAGCAGCAGTAACCGATGTAGCAACTTTGCCAGACGCTTGTTGTCTTATATAGGCACTGCCGACCGGATTGCGTTAGTCTGATTGGTTCCATACCTCTGTTATTTGCATACGCATTCCTTTATCAGATTTTTTTGGCTCTCCAGTGTATATTTATTTCTCTAATTAACGTCCTTCTTAATTTCTGTGTTTTGTTTTAGTCAAATAACTCATACTCATCAAAACAACTTTTTCAGATTCTCTGTTGCCATCGTTTGTAGTGTCTTTCACTCACACACCCAGCCCAATAGTCCAGTCTGTCGGCCACACACTTCACTGCTTGATACTCGCATTTCCATATTTCCCTTCCGCTGATGACTTCCGTCCCTGCTTGTCGTCTATCGCTGAAACTCAGCCACTCGTCTATTTAACAACAACGGCTCGGAGTCCCGACGTGCTTTTTATACACTACTGGCCTTGATCTGAGAAGGTAAATGCACCCCGAGTCCTGGTTAGAGAAACTAGGGAAGCAAACCCCTAGAATCATTCCTTAGATAAATACNTTATTAACGTCCTTCTTAATTTATGTGTTTTGTTTTAGTCAAATAACTCATACTCATCAAAACAACTTTTTCAGATTCTCTGTTGCCATCGTTTGTAGTGTCTTTCACTCACACACCCAGCCCAATAGTCCAGTCTGTCGGCCACACACTTCACTGCTTGATACTCGCATTTCCATATTTCCCTTACGCTGATGACTTCCGTCCCTGCTTGTCGTCTATCGCTAAAACTCAGCCACTCGTCTATTTAACAACAACGGCTCGGAGTCCCGACGTGCTTTTTATACACCACTGGCCTTGATCTGGGAAGGTAAATGCACCCCGAGTCCTGGTTAGAGAAACTAGGGAAGCAAACCCCTAGAATCATTCCTTAGATAAATACAGAAACTCAATACAACCAAGGTTAGCAGCACGCGCCGCAAAAGGATTATCGTATTGGCTCAATTTTTGGTAATAGATATGTGGCTCTTGGTTTACTGTGCACCAGGTATTCAATACATTCTATTAACTTGCTGCCACCACTATCATATAACTGCTGTACTTCACTTTTATTCGCTCGGGTGGTATGCGAAGCAGCAAGCGTGTAATACTGCCCCCTCCTTAAGACTGTTAGTCCCTAACAGACACCGCAACATCCTGACCATCGTAGTGTGCAAGTCGGTCGATGTGGACAATCTTCCGCTTCGCCCGAGAGCCTTGACGACNTTATTCGCTCGGGTGGTATGCGAAGCAGCAAGCGTGTAATACTGCCCCCTCCTTAAGACTGTTAGTCCCTAACAGACACTGCAACATCCTGACCATCGTAGTGTGCAAGTCGGTCGATGTGGACAATCTTCCGCTTCGCCCGAGAGCCTTGACGANCGCAACATCCTGACCATCGTAGTGTGCAAGTCGGTCGATGTGGACAATCTTCCGCTTCGCCCGAGAGCCTTGACGACAAATCAGAAATACCGGGTGATTGATCTTATACAGAATCATGTATGGGCCTTCCCAACATTTCTGTAGCTTCAAGCTGTACCCTCTACTCATCAGTGGATTGTACAGTGACACCAGCTGTCCTTCTTGAAAAACCTTGCCCTACATGGTCTTATCATACCGCGTCTTCATCCTATCAATATTTATTCTGAGGTTCTGTCGAGCAAAATTATCAATGCTAACAAGTCTGTTACATAATATGCTGGCATAATCAGGGACTGCAGCTTCCTCTTCTCTAGGATGGCCAAACAGTAGGTCACTAGGGAGGCGTATCTCTCTTCCAAACAGCATCCTTGATAGTGTTATCCTTGTGGACTCGTGAACTGCCGAGCGGTAAACAAGAAGAAACAANCTCTTCCAAACAGCATCCTTGATAGTGTTATCCTTGTGGACTCGTGAACTGCCGAGCGGTAAACAAGAAGAAACAATGGCACCTTTGAATCACGGTCATTTTGGTTGTCTGCCACAAAAATCGACAGGTATTGCTCAAGAGTGTGGTTAAGCCTCTCGACCATTCCATCCGACTGAGGGTGTAAGACCTTTTTCATCGCCAGAATATTTAACACTTCCTGAAACAACACAGCCTCAAAGTTTCTTCCCTGGACGGAATTGAGTTGGAGTGGCACCCCAAACCTCGAGAAGACATGCTCTATAAGTGCATTGGACATTGTATGTGCTTCTTGGTTTGGGAGGGGAATGACCTCAGGCCACTTAGTAAAGTAATCTTGGGCCACCAGCAGATACCGATTACCTCTCTGTGTGACAGGCATGGGACCCAGAATATCTACAACCATCCTCTCGAATTGGGCTTTAATATTGTATTTCTGGAGGTGAATTTGTCATCTGGTACTTGGGCCCTTCCTCGCAGTGCAGGTGTNGACTCCAATATTGTATTTCTGGAGGTGAATTTGTCATCTGGTACTTGGGCCCTTCCTCGCAGTGCAGGTGTTGCACAATCGGCACCATTCCTCAACATCCTCCCGACAATGAAGCCAGTAGAATCTCAGTCGAACTATCTGAAGTGTCTTATTAACACCAAAGTTCCCACTGTCTGCTGCATTATGCAGTTCCTTTAAGATTTATGGGACCATGCATTTTGGAAGGACGAACTGTAAACTTTTTTTCCATCATTATTTTCTCAGTTTCTGTAAAGGACGCCATTCTTNCTCTTCCAAACAGCATCCTTGATAGTGTTATCCTTGTGGACTCGTGAACTGCCGAGCGGTAAACAAGAAGAAACAACGGCACCTTTGAATCACGGTCATTTTGGTTGTCTGCCACAAAAATCGACAGGTATTGCTCAAGAGTGTGGTTAAGCCTCTCGACCATTCCATCCGACTGAGGGTGTAAGACCTTTTTCATCGCCAGAATATTTAATACCNTGGCACCTTTGAATCACGGTCATTTTGGTTGTCTGCCACAAAAATCGACAGGTATTGCTCAAGAGTGTGGTTAAGCCTCTCGACCATTCCATCCGACTGAGGGTGTAAGACCTTTTTCATCGCCAGAATATTTAACACCTCCTGAAACAACACAGCCTCAAAGTTTCTTCCCTGGACGGAATTGAGTTGGAGTGGCACCCCAAACCTCGAGAAGACATGCTCTATAAGTGCATTGGACATTGTATGTGCTTCTTGGTTTGGGAGGGGAATGACCTCAGGCCACTTAGTAAAGTAATCTTGGGCCACCAGCAGATACCGATTACCTCTCTGTGTGACAGGCATGGGACCCAGAATATCTACAACCATCCTCTCGAATTGGGCTTTAATATTGTATTTCTGGAGGTGAATTTGTCATCTGGTACTTGGGCCCTTCCTCGCAGTGCAGGTGTTGCACAATCGGCACCATTCCTCAACATCCTCCCGACAATGAAGCCAGTAGAATCTCAGTCGAACTATCTCAGTGTCTTATTAACACCAAAGTTCCCACTGGCTGCTGCATTATGCAGTTCCTTTAAGATTTATGGGACCATGCATTTTGGAAGGACGAACTGTAAACTTTTTTTCCATCATTATTTTCTCAGTTTCTGTAAAGGACGCCATTCTTCAGTATGAGGGAATTCCATTGTGACCAGTATGCTTTGACTGCTGTGCTCAGACTTCATAGCTCTTCCCATTTTGGGAGACAGCCAGCTTCTTTCCTCGTTAGTAACGGTTGCAAAGTGGGATCATTCAGCTGATATTTCCTTAGACCATCATCACTCCAGGTAGGTGTCTCATCACAAGATAGAGAACCTTGGTTTCTTGTTCTCTAAACATTCGGTGATTTGCTACTCTTGTCTTCTAGGTGTTCATAATGACGACAGAATGTATAAAAACATGGCCTTCTAGAAAGTGCATCTTCAATGCTGTTAAGATGTCCAGTTCTGTGCTGTATTTCAAAGACTTACTCTTGAAGATACTGTATCCACCGAGCTANTCAATGCTGTTAAGATGTCCAGTTCTGTGCTGTATTTCAAAGACTTACTCTTGAAGATACTGTATCCACCGAGCTATTTCAACTCCAGGGTTCTAGAAATTTAGTAGCCACCGTAATGGACCATGGTCGGTTCTTAGAATATAATGTCTGCCGTAAAGGTAGGGGTGAAAGTGTGAAATTGCCTTCACCATGGCCAGAGGCTCCCTGCTTGTAACACAGTAAGTTATCTCATGCTTATGCTCTACCTTACTGAAGTATTCTAGTGGTCTTTCCTTCCCATCCTGAACCTGAGGTAACACAGCTCCAATACTTNATGCTCTACCTTACTGAAGTATTCTAGTGGTCTTTCCTTCCCATCCTGAACCTGAGGTAACACAGCTCCAATACTTACATCTCTAGTATCTATGAATACAAATTGTCACTTTTTTGGGAAACCCAGGACTGATGGAGATACCAGAATTTTCTTTAGTTTACTCAAAGCATTTTCGCAAACAGTGGTCCAATTAAATATCCTTTTCACCTTAGCCAGTTCATGCAGTGGCTTGGTGATCGTGGCGAACCCAGCTATAAATCGACGGTAATATGCTTATAACCCCAGAAAACTCCGCACTACAGTTTTTTCAGCTAGTGTTGGCCAATTTCTCATTCCTTTGTTCTTCTCGGTGTTTGTTTCGATTCCATCGATCGACACTACCTGTCCAAATAATTGTTTAGGAACAGGTGAAACTTATTAGGAACCAGTTTAAAATTGACTGCGGCCACTTTCTGGAATACAAAGTCCAAGTGTGATAGGCGCTCTTCAAGTGCCCTTCCTGTCACAAAAATATCATCTAGGTAAACTGGACAGATATCTAAAGGCAAAACTTTTTCCATCAGGCATTCGAAGGTAGCGGGGGCGTTATATAGAACAAAAGGCATAACTTTGATTTTCCGGGTTCCTTTTTCCTTTCCCTTGGTCACAAAATGCAGTCTTCTTTTGTCCTTTGGGACCACCTCGCACTGCCAGTAACCACTCTTCATGTCCAAAGTAGAAAACCACTGGAAACCTGCTATGCTGTTCAATGTCTCATATATCTTAGGAAGTTTTGTCACATTATTAAGATGGCGATAATCTACACAAAACCCTGATAGCCATTTTTCTTCTGAAAAAGTACTATGGGGTATTACCACGGACTACCTGATNAGCGGGGGCGTTATATAGAACAAAAGGCATAACTTTGATTTTCCGGGTTCCTTTTTCCTTTCCCTTGGTCACAAAATGCAGTCTTCTTTTGTCCTTTGGGACCACCTCGCACTGCCAGTAACCACTCTTCATGTCCAAAGTAGAAAACCACTGGAAACCTGCTATGCTGTTCAATGTCTCATATATCTTAGGAAGTTTTGTCACATTATTAAGATGGCGATAATCTACACAAAACCCTGATAGCCATTTTTCTTCTGAAAAAGTACTATGGGGTATTACCACGGACTACCTGATGATCCTTATCACATCTAAATCCCTCATTTCCTTCAGAATTCCATCAACTTCCTCATGCGAAGCTAGTGACAGTCGTCTTGGTGGCTGTTTTATGGACTTGGCTTCTCCTGTATCAATGTGGTGGTAGGTCACGTTAGATCGTCCAATGTCGCCTGGTGCACACAAGAATGCCTCTCTATTTCTCTGCAGTAATTCATAGACAGCCTTATCTTGCCGCCAGTTAAGATATTCTTTTGNCACAAGAATGCCTCTCTATTTCTCTGCAGTAATTCATAGACAGCCTTATCTTGCCGCCAGTTAAGATATTCTTTTGCTCGTACTAGCAGTTCATCCAGTACTTCTGGTAGAGGACATTATATTTGTTCTACTCTAGAATATTCTGGAACATTTAGAATTGCCTGTGTGACTGGCTTGAAAATACGGATCATCGCCCCCTCCTCAAGACAAATGTCACTATTGGACAAATTTATCATTATAATTGGAATACTGTCAGAATTAGAAGAGACCAGAATCCTTGCTACAATTACATTACCTGACACGATGCAACTCCTTTCTGCTGGCTCAATTAGACCGAAACGCCTGACAAATTTCCCTTGACATCTGCATGTAATGACACTTTCACTAGAAGCTGGCTGCACAGTGGGTTGACCACTTACTACCAGGAAGCTGATTGGGGATAACAGATCATGCCATGTTGACATCACTAACTCTGTACTGCCTACCCATAGGACACCATGTCNCAGCTGATTGGGGATAACAGATCATGCCATGTTGACATCACTAACTCTGTACTGCCTACCCATAGGACACCATGTCAAGTATCGATACAGCACCCCAGCTTACGTAGTACATTAAGCTCCAAAATACATTCAACATCTATTTCTGCTATGTAAACATCATGCTCTATGTTAATGTCACCATTTTTTCAAGATCATTTTGATCTTACTTCTTAATGGTGTGGTATCACCTGTTGCTGTAGTCAAATAGCATATTTTCATCCTGTCGTCAGGCGATCGCTGGGGGGAAGGCCCGAGAATGTCTGGTCTTACTACTGTTATGGTCGCCCCAGTGTTGACGACCATCTGGCAAGAAACATCATAAAGGCCCCTTTCCACCAGTAATGCATCATAATCCTATTTCACTGATCGTATATGTAAGAAGATTGAGACCTTCCATCCAGCAGTCACCGACCTTCGTCCCCCAAGATCGGTGTTTACAAGTTTTCCGAATGTGCTGTATTCTCACATGCCTCTCGCCGCCTAGTTTCCCGCTGCTTCTTCTGCTGCTGCTGTGGCTGATGTTGTTGTGAGCAGTAGGCTCTCAGGTGCCCTGGCTGTCCACATGACCAACATTCAGGCCGTCTGCGTAGGAGACGGCAAAGCTCTGTAGCACGGACTCTGGAAGCGATGTCTTTCACAGCCATCTTAAACTCTTTCAATGTCTTCTTCATACTGTCTTCGTTATCATAGTTCAGCGTCAATGTCGTACCTGACGTCGGGGAGTGACTCCCTGTCCTGCTGACTCCACTTTCAGTGTTCGGGTCAGGGCGTCCTGCATGTTGTGGAGTACAGCCAGACGTACCACTTTCCGTACCTCCGTGTAGAAGCCGACTTCTATGATATCGCGCGCCTCCTCGGAGCGTTCTTTCATATATAAGTGGGAAAGTCGAACAATGTTCCCGCAGTGGCTCTCCTGGTCGCTCGGTGTGGCTTCGCAGCTACCACGATGGACATGTTGCAGGTACCGGTTGCAGAAACGTAGCTCCAAGGCCGATACCATTGTAGGGTACTCTAGTAGATGTCGCTCTGGCAGTGATTGTAGTATGCTCAGTGCGGGGCCTCTCAGAACAGCCACGAGGTACTAAGCCCGCTGCACGTTTGACTAGCCATTCAAGGTGGCGACTATTTCAAACTGGTGTTGGTACTCCGCCAAGAAGTTTGGCCATCGTACGAGGCAGGTTTAAATTGAGACCCCTTCCCCACTCCTGGCTGTGCGACACCTATGCTGCAGAGCTGCTGACTATCTTCCGAAACTGCTGTGTTGTTGACAACTTGTCCTTCTACCTCGCTTTTCTTGACTGCGGGTAAGATGGTTGCGGAACTCTGTTCCTGAAAAGATTCGTGCAATTCCTACTCTAATTCACTGATCTTGTTTTTCAGTTCATTCTCGATGCTGTCTATCCTTTCACTGGCAATGTCCACTACTTCAGTTACACTGTACACTTTTTCATTTACACTGTCAGTTCTCTTGTTCACGCATTTAATTCTTGTATTAACTATCTTTCTAATGCCTTCTATTTTCCTGTCTATATTCTCATTAATAGAGTCAATTTTCCTGCCTACATTCTCATAAACGTTAATGTTTCTGCCTACATACTCATTAACAGAGTCAATTTTCCTGTCAACATTTCTTTTAACAGTGTAAATTTTCTTATCTACTAAATCACTTATATTAATTATCTGGATATTTACATTCTCATTATCACTATTTACTACATAACTAATTTGGAATTATACCGTTTAAATTACACTTTGTTTCACAGTACTAATTTGTTTATTTACATCATCCCCCAAACTTTTTGCACTTGCACTCACTTGGCTACTTAGCCACTCAAATAATGCTCTCAGTACTTCCAGTTCTGTTGACATTTTTTTAGTTAGCATTCATTGCGATGTTTGTACAAAAAAGTCTTCATTGATTAATTCTTATGTCACTTATTACTAGCCTATTGCCTAACTTGTAACTTGAATAACAATTAAATGCCTCTATACATTTTCTGACACCAGTGTTACATGGACGCCTGAGTGGCGTATCTGAGCACATGCATATTATAAAAATTAAAGAATTTAATCTTGATTTTAATTCATTCACACTAATATTTTTACATCATTAATCTATCTATATCCACTATTACTCTTCATATTTCTCAATGAGCTCAATATTTAATGTCTATTATTATTCAATTAACGTCCTACATAATGTCTCTGTTTGATTATAGTAAAATAACTCATACTCATCATTAACACTTTTTTCAGACTGTCTGTTATCATCGTTTGTAGTGTCTTTCACTCACACACCCAGCCCAATAGTCCAGCCTGTCGGCCACACACTTCACTGCTTGATACTCGCAGCTCCATATTTCCCTTCCGCTGATGACTTCCCTCCCTGCTCGTCGTCTATCGCTGAAACTCAGCCACTCGTCCATTTAACAACAACGGCTCGGAGTCCCAACGCGCTTTTTATATACTACTGGCCTTGATCTGGGAAGGTAAATGCACCCCGAGTCGCGGTTAGAGAAACTAGGGAAGCAAACCCCTAGAATCATTCCTTAGATAAATACAGAAACTCAATACAACCAAGGTCAGCAGCACGCGCTGCAAAAGGATTATTGTGTCGGCTCTCTTTTTGGTTATAGATACGGGGCTCTTGATTTACCGTGCACCTGAAATTCAAAATATTCCATTGACTTGCTGCCGCTGCTACCATATAACTTTTGTTTTACATTCACTCGCTTGCGTGGGATGAGAAGCATAGATTGCATAACAGTATTAATTGACTGGGTTTGTGGCGAGAGAGATTAAACANTCGCTTGCGTGGGATGAGAAGCATAGATTGCATAACAGTATTAATTGACTGGGTTTGTGGCGAGAGAGATTAAACAGCACTGCCAGGGTAACACGATTAACTTCCCCAAAGAGAAATTAATGATGCCTGGCTTTAACTTTAAACAAATATTTTTAGTGTAATTTNTAACACGATTAACTTCCCCAAAGAGAAATTAATGATGCCTGGCTTTAACTTTAAACAAATATTTTTAGTGTAATTTAAAAAATAAACCAAATTATTAACATTCAGCCTGTAGATAAATTCGACAAATGCAAATATCGATGTGTTACAATTTAAAACTTTGAAATACCTAAACATGGAAATTTGTATGGAAAATTATTTTATATGTTTGGTGCGTTTCCCAAAAATTGCTAAATTCTGACCGCATTAGAATTAATCATTTCGTAATTTAGTAATTTGCGATTTTGTTTGTTTTAATTCGGATGCTGTCGACATTCACTTGTTTAGCAAAACGAACAACACATAGCGATTATGGCAGAAAAATACATATACTTATAAATGTGTACTTCTTAAAAATATTAATATTATTTTCTACAATTTTTAAAAGACCTTAATGCCACCTTATTTGAAAATTTTAAGTTTGGCATTAATATTTTACAATATATTACATTAATTATAAACAAAGTTACACTGTCCTAACGATCTGAAGCACTAATTAGATGTCAAAGAACAGTTCTTTAAGTTAATTTTACATTTCCATGTTTATATTTTATAGGTAAAATTAAACTTAATCTGTTACACAGCCTTAATACGAAAACAAATTTGGAGGTTTGGAGGCTATATGGTAATTAGGTGTTTTCGTAAATGTTCACTACATGCAAAAAAAATACGAGATTACAAAATGTGTCTCATTTTTCGTTAATAAAATCGGATCAAGTGACAATTTCCATAGCAAAATCTGTTAGTTAGAACACGACGTCTGCTCTGAACGTATTTATGTAACGTGGCATGTCATTTATTCATTGCAATTTGTTCTGCCATCATTAAACCAGAAAAGAACAGCACTAAACTCTATTTACTATGCCCTACGTAGCCGTCCCACAAAAAAGAGAATGAAGTTAACAGTGTAGAAAAGAGAAAACGTTAATATCTCGTTTCCGCTTTTAATTTTAAATAGTCACTGAAAGATATATGGGCTGTGTTCTAATTCACCAGCAAACCTGGCACCGCGTCCTTGAAAAGTGCATCTCGGATGCGACGACGCAGTGCTACTGTCCAAATTCTCTGCAAGGGCACATTATGCACCCTAGAATGTCCCATTCAGCCAATTGCACGGGCAACTTCCCCTTCTCGAGCCCTAAATAGTTTTCCGATACGCAACAATTTGGAATATTTAATTTGTTTGTTTTTTGTTTTGTGTTCACAACTCTGAACGGACGCGGAAAACACTTTGTTATGATGTGATGAGGCCTTAGTTGAACGGCCTGCCTGATCACACCTTCAAACATTAAACCGGGGTACGAGCGTGATTGCAACAGCACCTTGTGAAAGACAGTTGCAGAAATCCCCTCCACCGGCCAGTAAACGGGGCCGAAATATTAATCAACGCACCCGATATAGGCCAACGTAACAGTGGGAGCGGCGTCTTTTGTCGTCGACCCGACCAGAGAGAAGACCAAGGAAGATTGGTGTGTCCGGCAGTCACTAACCGCCTCCTAGATTCAGCCTGTGGCAACATGAACAAGGCGGGGACTTTCAAATTAGATTGTGACCGTAATGGCGTGATGTATTAAATCTTAACATAATTAATAAGCATCTTGGTATTCAATTTAAGCTCCCCCGACCAATAGCCACGTAAATAGTTATTGTATAATCCTTATGGGTAATAAACTCCATCTTATACTGCTGTGCTCTACCTATTCATGACTTAAGTTACGCCCATAGACACTTTCAAATACGAATTAGCTTAAAAACTCATTCGTAACAACTTGCAAACGCCACAAAGACAAATGAAACTCGTATAGATTGAAATTCGACAGAATAAAACTCGAGGTGTGGAAACGAACATAAGCGTGCAAATTCAGTAAAGAATATTTCTCTTGAAGGGAACCAGAGCTCGTGAAACGGGAAGCTATCAGTGATAAGTGATCAAGGGAACACTGCACTGAAATCGAACGCAGTCATAGACTCTGTTAGAGGGCGACGAGCTGTAGCCTATCTCTGCAAACGACGTCATCACCAATCCACCGGATGGCCATGAAGATGGCGTCTTTGCGCCAAAAGCGTCACAGTTAGCTCGTTTACTCCGTCACTTTTGATTATAATAGGCACGTTGTAGCATACACGGGTGCGTACGAAAACGGACGAGCAACACGTAAACAGAATGAGCGGACGAATCGCGATGAACAAGAATATTTTACAATACAAATAAATGTCAGGTTCTGCAACTTACGAAATCAAAAATACTCTGCGGTTGTTAATTACTAATACATGTTTTATAGTGTTGGTAATTCATTTTTTATATTTTTACAGTGTATAACACTGCGTAAATACTACTGCCACATTGAGAGGAAGGTTTGTTCCTGCCATCACCTTCGCCAAGTTTTATTGTTTATTTAGTCGGTCAATTACTTGCGTTCGTTCAACCCCTTCCAACCTCCTTCCACCCATACCACATATACTGACGTTTTGTTTTTAGTGTAAGCCACTAGAATACACTGCTAAGTTCAGATATCCCATTACGTTAGATCGCGGAGCATCCGCGAGAAACGCAATCTGTAGCCATCACTGGTGGAATAAAAATCATTTTTGGGGAGACGGGTCTCAGTGGTGGCTGCTGAGGGAGGGCTGCGGGGCGCAGTCCTTCTAATAAAACCTCAGAGCACAGACCTCTACATATCTGATACTTAGAAAATAATACTGCTTTCGAATATGGAGGTTATTTCCCCGACAATGTTTTTGAGATGGATGAGACTCTCGTCACGAGAGAAATGTTTGTACAAATGCCAATTGGTGGGTGGTGGGGCTGCAGATTCTTCGCCCCGAAGCGGGTGGAAGCAGTAGAGAGAGATGGCTGTAACGAAGATCTAGGAGTTTGATAGCGTATTTAATAATGTTTATTATTTGTATAAACATCTTAATAAAACAAGTTCAACATGACACAAAAGAGTAAAGTTGTAAAACTTGAAATATTTATTTGCGCACGTTGTCCAGTGTTCAAAATGTATGTATTTTAAAACATTCCTATTTCCTCATTTGCTAATTTTGCTAAAGTTGCTACGGCGTAACGCTCGGGCGCAAATAATGTAAGTTCAAATCTCTGGCGGGCTTCCGTTTCTTGTTTGTACTAACCGAATCTCTTTAATGAATGTAGAGGCAAACAAAGATTTAGGTGCACCGAACAAAACTTTGGGTTTGGGACANCTAACCGAATCTCTTTAATGAATGTAGAGGCAAACAAAGATTTAGGTGCACCGAACAAAACTTTGGGTTTGGGACAACCAAATAGTAGCAACAAAATAATTTGGTTTCCTTAACCAAATATTTTACTACCCCTATAGAAACAATTAATTTGGTAGCGCCAAACAAACTTTGTTTGTAAATAACAAAACCTTTTTCTCAGTGAAAAACTTATAGAAAGACTTTTATGAAACAGTGATTAGGGAGCAGGCAAACAATTTTAGCTAAATTAACTTTTCTTTACAAACTTCTTACTTCTTGTAAAAATGTTATTTTAATTCTTCTGCTTGAAATATTATTACATGTTTCCACGTTCAAGCTGTTTGTAAAACACACTACCCATGTTTTCTCGATTCGTTTTCTTCCCTGTGGAAAACCTTTTTGACGTTTCGGCATTTATAAAATACATTCATCACTTGGCACTCGCTATACAGTTGAAAANCCTGTGGAAAACCTTTTTGACGTTTCGGCATTTATAAAATACATTCATCACTTGGCACTCGCTATACAGTTGAAAATATTGAAATATTCACCCATCAAGGTATTTTCACGAGCAGGGAGCGTACGGCTACCTAAGAACTCCGACTTTCCGTAGGTAAAGATATTGTACTGACCCGCCTGTTTCAGAATGACAAGTCTGGCGTGGAGGATGAGCAAACAGCGCGTCTCTTGCTTACGGCTTCACCGTTTCCGGAGAATGTGAACGATCTACCACAGTACTTCCTGTAAAACCCTGCTAAGATACCTAGATTGCAAGTTTAAAGTTAGCCTTTCATGTTCGGTTTTAAGTCTTGGATGTCTTTTATCACGTAGTCGCGAATAATCGGTAAAAAATATCTTATTGAAAGTGGTTTAGAAAAAAAACATATTTAGTTAAGAGAATAACTGGAGAATAAATGAGCGTAAAAAGGCCCTAACTGGATGATATCTTGAGAATAACTTAATCATTTGAATCATTTTACCATCGTATGAACCACTCGGCTGATTCTGGGGGGTCAGAATTCCAGTCTCTTCCATCAATAGACGTAATCCATAATGACAGTGTAGGATAACTTTGTAAGTTATTTGATGTATTGTTCAAACACTACTTTAAGCATAGTCTACAATTCTTCTTGCTGTCACGATTTATGTACTCTGTGTATACCTACTGCTTCTTACACTGGAGAGCCAAAAAAAATGGTATAGACGTGCGTATGCAAATAACAGAGGTATGGAACCAATCAGAGTAACGCGATGCAGTCGGCAGCGCCTATATAAAACAACATGCGTCTGGTAAAGTTACTAGGTCGGTTACTGCTGCTACAATTGCAGGTTATCAAGATTTAAGTGACTTTGAACGTGGTGTGATAGTCGGCGCACGAGAGATGGGACGTAGCATCACCGATGCAGCGACAAAATTTGGATTTTCGCGCACGACCATTTCACAAGTGTACCGTGAATATCGGGAATCCGGTAAAACATCAAATCTTCTACATCTCTGCGGCCGCAAAAAATATCGTGAACGAACGGGACAAATTACGACTGACGAGAATCATTAAACGTGACAGACGTGCCACCCTTTCCAAAATTGGCGCAGATTTAAATGCTGGGGCTTGAACAAGTGCCAGCGTACGAACTATTCAACGGATTATCATTTATATGAGCTTTCTTTCGGAACCGAAGGACCACTCGTGTACCGTTATTGACTGCACGACACAAAGCTTTACGCCTCGCCTGGGCCCACCAACACCGCCATTGGACTGTTGATGACNTTTTTTTGTATCTTCAGTGTATTTCCAGGTGGCCGACATCTGCAGTATCCACTTGCTTGAATAGGCTGCTGGCATCTCAGTAGATACTGCTAATAGTCCAGACAACACGTTGTTACACGGCGTATGCTGAACAACAGAAGGTTGAAGACATGTTTACGCTCTCGGATACGCCATTGTTGGCCGCCGTGTGCCAACCGCACTGCATATTACACGTCAGCGCAGTTGTGCCAGGCATTTACATAACAAGCTCTCGTGATAACCGTAGCGCCATATCTCCCACCTTCACACTGTGTGTATGAGCGTTTGGGAGAGATTCACGGCTGTCCAGGCAATGTTACGAGCAAATCTCAAGGCAGCTACGAGCTTAAAGAATTTTTCTTGCTCCATATGTCTTGTATGCATGACGGCTCTGCAGTGTAATAAGGCGGCATTGTTTGTGCTATCGTTTAGCCGCTATTGGCGAGTGGAATGTTCCGTCATGCACAGAAAACTTATTGAAATTACACTTGCATTTATGAAATGTCAAGGAGACCAACAAACCAAATATTAATGTGAATTTATCAAAAAAAAAACTACTGAACCCGTCTTTCTTTACCCACAAATTAATTAAAACATTTATATTAAATTAAACCAAGCATTGGTTTTTGTAGAGGGAAAATTTAAACTTTAAGACCAAATGGTTGAACCTGCCTGAAAATATAGCAAACAAGATGTAAACGAATTCAGATTGTAGGGGGAATTATGGGATATTATAATTTCAGGTAACATTGAAGAAAGCGTATTGGAGGACGTTATCTCGTATATTAAGTCGTAAGTAAGAGGAAAGAGTTTTAGGACTACTTTCCCAACAGAACGAAACAATCAAAAACCAAAATAAAATCTTTATGAATATGACATAGAATTACAAACTTACACTTATTGCATTATAGCTCACAAAACGGACACGTTTTACGTACAAGTACAATTTATTTCATTTAAGTTTTACGTAAAGTAATATAAAAACACCGAGTCATGTTGACAGAAACGAGGGCAGTAAATCACTATAAAATTCTTCAGATAACTGCAGATACTCACTATAACCAATGCCAGCAACGCGCGCCGCTAAAAGGATTATCGTGCCGGTACACTTTTTTGTAACAGATACGCAGGTCTTAGTTTATCTCACGCCTGTCATTCAAAACATTCCAAACGTCCATTATGACTCGCCGCCGCCGTTAAATCCAAAAGACCACATCATTGACCTTCTTCAGAAACCTGTAAGGGCTTTCCTAACATTTCTGTAGCTTTGGGCAATACCCTTTTCGCCTCTGGTGGTTGTATAGCCACACAAGTTATCCTTCTGGAAATACCTCACCCGACATCATCCTGCCACACTTTATTCTGAGGTGCTGTCAAGCAAAATCATAAAAGCCAACTGGTATTTTTCAAAATTCGCTGGCATATCCAGGCGCTGCAGCTTCCTCTTCTGTCCGTCCGCCAAAAAGTAGGTCACTGGAAGATGCAGCTCTCCTCCAAACAGCATTATTGATGGTGGTATCTTTGTGGACTCGTGAACTGCCGAGCGCTAAGCAAGGAGAAACAACGTCTCCTTTGAATCCCAGTACCCTTGGTTGTCTGCCACAAAGATCGACAGGTACTGCTCAAGAGTGCGGTTAAGTCTCTCAACCATTCTAGTCCCTCTTATCCCCAGAATCTTTTTTCCTCCTGGAATACCGCAGCCTCAAAGTTACTTCCCTGATCGGAAGGAGTTCTAGTGCCACTCCAAACCTCGAGTCGACAAGTTCTATGAATGCCTCAGCCACAGTGCAGGCTTCCTTATTCGGGAGGTAAATGACCTGACCCAGTTCGTAAAGTAATCTTGGGCCACCAGTAGAACCTGATTACCCACCCTTCTCTTTGACAGGCAAGGGAGCCAGAAAATCTACTGCCATCGTCTTGAATGTGGCTCCAAAATTCTATTTATTGTGATCTTGTCCTCTGGTCCTTGGGCCCTTCCTCGCAGTGCAGGTGTCGCCCAATCGGCACAACCTCACCACACCCTCCAGACAATGAAGCCAGTAGATTATCAGTCTAATTCTGTCAAGAGCCATATTAACACCAAAGTGCCCACTGGCTGCCTCATTATGCAATTCCTTTAATACTTCAGGAACCCTGCATTGTGGGAGGACAAAAAGTAACCATGTATGTTTTCTATCATTACTTCCCCAGTTTCTG
The DNA here is from genome assembly GCA_002778355.1 of Clitarchus hookeri. Taxonomy (NCBI): domain Eukaryota; kingdom Metazoa; phylum Arthropoda; class Insecta; order Phasmatodea; family Phasmatidae; genus Clitarchus; species Clitarchus hookeri. The sequence continues at coordinate 217,290 of NQII01002421.1, read as the reverse complement.
TAATGTATGCAATTCTTAAGTACGAGAGAATTCTATTATGACCAGCATACTTTGACTGCTGCGCTCAGACTAAATATCTCTCCCAATATTGGTTGACTGCCAGCTTCTTTCTAATTTAGTGATGGCTGCAAAATGGGATAATTCAGCTTAGCTTTCCTAATACCCTCATCACTGCAGGTAGGTTTCACGCCACAATATAGAGATCTTTGAATTATTGTCTTCTTTTCTTCCTGGCATTCACAATGACGAGAGAATGGCTCACATGTCCTTCTAGAAAGTGCATCTGCACTGCTGTGAAGGTGTCCAGATCTGTGCTGTATTTCAAAGTCATACTCTTGAAGATGCTTTATCTATTGAGCTATTTGACCTTCAGGTTTCTTGAAGTTAAGTAGCCAATATAATGAAGAATGGTCGTTTCATAAAATAAAATGTCTGTCATAAAGGTAGGGATGTAAGTGGGATATTGCCTTCCCCATTGTAAAAAGCTCCTTGTGTGTAACACTTTAATTTATCTCAGGCTTATGCAATACCTTACCGAAGTATTCTAGTGGTCTTTACTTCCCATCTTGAATCTGAGAAAACACAGCTCTAATGCCTACATTCCTAACATTAGTGTCCAAAATGAACATGCCCTCACATTTGGCGAAACCCAGGACTTGTGCAGTTATCAGAATTCCCTTAAGCTTACAAAAAGTATTTTCTCACTCAGTGGACCAATGAAATTTCCTTTTATCCTCAGTAAGTTCATGTAATGGCTTGGCGATCGGGACGAACCAAGGTACAAATCGACAGTAATGGGAAAATTATCCCAAAAAAATTCGCACTTGAATTTTGTCTGTTGGTGTCGGCCAGTTTCTTATTGCTTGGTTCTTCTCGGGGTCGGTTCCAATTCTATGATCCGACACTACAAGCTCCAAGGAATTTTTTTTTTTGGAACAGGTGACACTTTTTAGGAACTAGTTTAAAGTTGACTGCCGCCATTTTCTGGAATACAGAGTCTAAGCATCATAGTGACTCTGCAAATGTCCTTCCTGTCACGACAATGGCATCTAGTTGAACCTGACAGATATCTAAAGGCAGAATTTTTTCCATCAGGCATTCGAAGGATGCAGGAGCATAACTTAAAACTGCCAGGTTCCTTTCCCTTGGACACAAAATGGAGTATTCTCTTAGTCCTCTAGGGGCTCTTCGCACTGCCAGTACCCACTCTTCATGTCCAAAGTAGGAAACCATTGTGAACCTGCTATGCTGTTCAATGTGTCATCTATCCTTGGAAGCTGATAAGAGTTTTTCTTTGTCACATTATTAAGTTGGCGATAATCTACACAAAATCACAGAAAGCCATTTTTGTTCTTAACAAATACAAAGGGTGACGACCATGGACAAACTGATGGTTCTATCACATCATATTCCCTAATTTCCTTCAGGATTCCTTCAACTGCCTCATGGGAAACTATTGGAAGTCTTCTTGGTGGCAGCTTTATGGGCCTGGCATCTCCTGTAGCAATGTGGTGTCAGGTCATGTTAGTCCTTCCAAAATCATTTGTTCCACACGTGACGTCATCCTTATTTCTCTGCAGTAATTCACAGACAGCCTTTCCCTGGCGCAAGTTAAGATTTTTCTTTTGTTATTAGCAGTTCATCCAGTACTTCCGGTAGAAGACATTCTATTTGTTATAATCTAAATCTTCTGGTAAAATTGTAAGTATCTGTGAGACCTGGCTGCAAACACCTATCATGGTCCCCTCCTAAAGAGGAATTTCAATGTCGGGGAAACATATCATTGTTACTAGTTTTTTGTTAGAACTAGAAGAGACCAATGTTTTTACAACAATGTCTTTACCCGGCAGGATTCAAACCATCTCTCCTGGCCCAATCAGACCCAAACGCCTGGAAACATTTTCCTTGACATCTACTCGTTATGAAAATTTCACTAGAAGCGGGCAGCACAGTGTGTTGATCACAGACTACTGGGCAGCTGATTGGGGATAACAAATAATGCAATGTTGACACCACCAACTGTGTACTGCCTACCCTTAGCACACTAAGTCGAGTATCGATACAGCAACCCAGCCTATGCAGTACATCAAACCCCAAATACATTCAACCTCTTTTTTTAATATGAATATATCGTGCTGTATGCTAAGGTCACCAAGCTTCAAGATTACTTTTATCTTACCTGTAACAGGTGTGGTGTCACATGTTACTGTAGTCAAATAGCACTGTTTCAAACTTTCTTCAGGCCCTAGTGTCGACGACCATCTGGCAATTAACATCATTCGGAATCCCCTCCACCAGTAATGCATCCCAATTCTGTTTCACCGATCGTGCACATAATAACATTGGGGGCCTTCCCTCCAGCAGTCACTAACCTTCGCCCCTCAATATCGGTGTTTACAAGTTTTCCGGATATACTGTATTCTCACCTGCCTCTCGTTGCCTCTTTCCTAGCTGCTGTTTCTGCTGCTGCTGTTGCTGTTGATGTGGGGAGTAGGCTCTCGGGTATCCTGGCTGTCCACATGACCAACATTCTGGCCATTTGGTTGGGGGATGGCGAAGCTCTGCAGCACGGATCTGGAAGCGAGGTCCCTTATGGCCTTCTGCATTTTTTTCAGTGTCCTCTTCATGCTGTCTTCGTTATCTTCATTCAGCATCACTGCTCATACCTGACGTCGAGGTGGAGCTCTCTTTTTTGCTGACTCCACCTCCAGTACTCGGACCAACCTCCCATGTCACAGTCAGTTGGTGTGCCGCCTGTCTGCAGTGTGGGAGGTTGTGGGTTCGAATCTTGGGTNCACAGTCAGTTGGTGTGCCGCCTGTCTGCAGTGTGGGAGGTTGTGGGTTCGAATCTTGGGTAACACATGGGTGTTAGCTAAAGTTGGGTCATAAGATAGTTTCAAGCCATCCCCTGATTAGCTTATTGAGTATCCAAAACCCTATTCAGTATCCAATACCAATTACAGTAATCAGACCAGTGCGTCCTGCATGTTGTGGTTTGCAGCCAGACGTACCACTTGCCATACTTCCATGCCGCCGGTGGCATCGATGAAGAATCCGACTGCAATGATGTCGCTTGCATTCTCGGGGCACCCTTCCAGTGATAGGTGGGAAAGCCGCACGATGTCCTCACATAGCTCCTGAACTGACTCTTCTGTTCGCTGGGTGCGGCTTCGTAGTGGGGCATGGTGGGCATTTCACAGGTAATGGTCACCGAAACGTACCTCCGTGGCCGATACCAGTGTGGGGTACTCCAGTCGATCTGTCAAAGATTGTAGTATGCTGAGTTCAGGGCCTCTTAGTAGAGCCGCGAGGTAGTAAACCCGCCTTTCGGCTGACCAGCCATTCAAGGTGACGACTATTTCATATTGGAGTTGGTACTCTCCCGCCAATATGTCTGGCCATCATAGGAGGCGGGTTTGATTTATACCCCTTTCCCCACTCCTAGCTGCACCACACCAATGCTGCAGAGATGCTGACCATCCTCCGAAGATGCTGTATTGGTTACGACTTGCACTTCTTCCCCACTTTTCTCGGCTGCCGATGTGGCGATAGTGGAACTCTGCTGCTGGAGAAATTCCTGCCATTCCATATTCATTGCACTCATTTCGTTTTCAACACTGTCCATCTGCCCACTGATAACGTCGATTCTTTCATTTACACAGTCAATTTTCTCGTCTCACTGCCAATTATTATATTCACTAACTTGTCAACATTTTCATTTACAGAGTCTAATTTCTTATCTACTAATTCACATATGGATAATTACATTCTCGTTTACACCATTTATTGCAGAACTAATTTGGGTATTTATACTTTCTTTTACACTATTAATTTGGTTATTAACACTTTCATTTGCTTTACTAACAAGATTATTTTCACCTTCTTTCAAACTTATTACACTTGTGCTCAAATTAACTATCTGGCCATCTAGCCCTTCAATTAATGTCTGAAATGCTCCCAGTTCTGCAGACATCTTTCTAGTTAACATTCACTGCGATGGTTGTACAAAACAGGTTTAATTTTTTAGCCTACAGCTAGTAAAATTAATTAATTTTGTTTTAAAATCTCGTATTAATTGTATACTGTCTAACTTAGCAATTAAAAGCCTCCATAACACTTCTGACACCAGTGCTGCAAGATGCCAGTGGGGGGCATCTGAGTTTGTGAGGGATGGAGGTCTTAATAAGAATAAAATTACTAAATTGGATTTAATTTATTCACACAGCTTTTAATTACAGCATTAATCAATCCATCCCTACTAATACTATTTTTATTTCTTTGTGAGAGAAATATATAATGTGCATTTTTACTATAATTAACGTTCTTCTTCATGTCTCTGTTTAATTATTGTAAATGAACTCATACTCATCAGTAACACACTTTCAGTCTGTCTCTTGTCATCATTTGTAATGTCTTTCACACACCCACCCAGTTCAATAGTTCAGCCTACCAGTCGTACTCTTCACTGTGGCAATGTTTGCAGTCACAGATTTTCCTCCCGCTGGTCACTTCTCTCGCCGCTCGTTTCGNCACAGATTTTCCTCCCGCTGGTCACTTCTCTCGCGGCTCGTTTCGCTCGTCGTCTATCACTAAACTGCAGCCATTCATCCACTCATCAACTCCCGACTCGGAGGCACGTCTCACTATTTATATTCTGCTGACTTTGACTTGGAAAGTTCGATGCACCCCGAGTCATTTTGATAGAAACTAGGGCAGTAAACCACAATTAAATTCTTCAGATAAATGCATAAAACTCAATACAACCAACGTCAGCAGCGCGTGCCGCAAAAAGGAATACTGTATCGGCTCGCTTTTTGTAACAGATACGCAGTTCTTAGTTTATCGCCCGCCTGTCATTCAATATATTCCAAACGCCCCTTGTGACTCGCCGCCGCTATCATGTAACTACTCTGTCCTTTACTTTCATTCGCTCTCGGGGGATAAAGCAGCGAGTGCTTAACAGTACCTTGTTTGTGACCTCGATTTGTCTGGTGCTAAGAGCTATCTGGAATACTTGAGGCGGTGAAGCAAGGAGTCTCATTGGCTGACACTTGCTCAAGTAAAAAAACACCTCTTCGCCTTTGTAGGGTGGCACTAAATTGTGCGCAGTCTCTTCTCCATGAGACCGTGGAGGCTGAACGGTTAGCCGATCGCCTCTCACCAAGGCGAACCGGCTTCAATCCCCGGCTGGGTCAATGCCGCTGGTCGGCAGGTTTTCTCGGTGATCTCCCGTTTACCACGCCATTTCATTCCGGAGTTACTCCATACTCACCTCGATCACCCTCATCGGTTATCAATACCTCGTTGTTAAGAGCGGCCAAATCTCTTCATGCACCCACTCTTCCGTCATGCTGAATGCAATTTGGAGACCTTAAACCGCAACTCTTATGTTATTTTGATAAAAAATAAAATAGAAAATCGGCAAATATTTTTTATCCATAAGAAAAAATTTTAAATCTACATCCCTCAAATTTGAAATCTTAACTTCAAAAGNATACGTATATATGTGTGTGTGTGGTGGGTGATTTTTAAATTGCTATTCGCAGTAAGATTCTGCAACAGAAATTTCAGTAGTTTATCAAAGGAAAGTTACCTTTCAAGCGTTCTAAAAATACCTTTGTGCTATACGTAGGTGGGTCACTTAATTTTTATTGGCATACGAATCTTGGTTACTCAAGGGCCAGCAATACTCGCGTTTAGAAGGCAAAGAACTCATGCGACTTTAATTATTCAAAACCCACGTTCAGGAAAAATGACTAGCGCTGTATGGCGCAAAATATTATCATTGGAACGAATGAAATCTACACAGGTATAAAAATTTTTAATTAAACTTCTTTGAACTATTGTCAGTAGGCAAACAATTATTCCATTTAAGTTTTCTAAACAAATCTACCTGACTAATGTTTGGTACATTACTTTGGAATAATTGATATAATCGGAAATGCACTATCGTCAGGCATTTTGACACCATAGTTACTAAAGATGAGATAGACGGATTTTCGTATCTTCAGCATGTCCTCAACATTTGCTGGCGAATTACCCTACAGAGCAGTTGAAGTCGCAAGCTCTTAAAGTCAATTGGCGTTGTTTACTCTTAGTTTTTCGACATTGTATGATTTTATTTAAAATAACGGTTAATGAAGTTCAATTCCTGGCAGGTAATTCGGTATTCTGGTGTTGCGCGCCCTTCCCCCGCCATTGTATTTTGCCGCTGTTACATTTTCAATTCGTTTCACGTCCATTAACGCTGAAGTCATCAGCACTTTATATCCGTCCATATCTCTCTTAGGGGCGATTTTACTTTCTCGTGTTAAGGCCCGGACGAAATTGCTACAAGCACATCACTAACACAACACAGCCTTATACACAAGAAGTAAATGCTTGTTTTAATTTAGACTAACTTCAACCTCGCATAGCGATAAGCACTTATATAAAGCACAGTAACAGTAACAAGAAATATTCATTTTGGTTTTACTTTCCTTGTTACTATCGTTGGCGTCGATGTTCAGGCAATCAGAAACTGTACTGAAAAACTTGTACAGAACAAATTAGTGTGTTTTTTGACTTTATTCCTAGGGCAGCTATGTTTTGTTTAATCCTGGAGCAACCAGGAAAGTTTTGGAATGTTTTATACCACGTTAATAGTATTAATTATAATTAAACTTCATTGGTATTTTAAAAAAGTTTCAGATCTATCAAAAATAATTATATTTTTAAGAAAATAACGTTGCTAACTATGCCAAACTTAATCTCTTTTGTAGAAAATATATGCCCAAAAAAAATAATATTGTTGTCTTTACATCAGTTGTAATCAGGCAACTTGGCTAGTGTTGTATTGTGTATAAGCTTATCATTACAACTGTGAATGTGTTAGTGATATGTCAATCGTAGGCCAGGTTTACTCATGTGGTAAAAAATTAGCTGCTGGCTACCACTGAATTTCGTTTTACGACTTCAAGTCAACGTCTATCGGCGACTTTAGCTTCTAATTGATGGTAACGAGGATGAACCGTCCACTAGCTGTTTCAAGAGGAGGTTGGAGAGAACGGAAATTACGTAATATTTGGGAGGGATGTTAGAAATGCGATGACAACGAATATGTATGTATTAATAAATACGGTACCGTTATTTTAAGTACTCCCCGGTGACGTGATATTTTTAATGTGTTCTTACTATAAATTCTTCCACACAGAATAATTTTTGACGCGACTTTCTACAGTGGCCTTTTCGTTTCGATAGTCAATACGTGTTACGGACGTTACCGTGCTGCTGTCTTGTTGACAACTGTGAACCAGTGAACATGTGGTTTGGCAAAGGCACAAGGAATGCTGTTTTGTGAATAAAACGTGTTGTTGACAAGTAATTAAATAAGGAAAGAAGTAATTAAATTAGGTATATACCAACGTCATTCTACAGATTCTTACATACCCGTGTGTAATTTTTCACAGAAAGTAGTACTTTTTGGAATGTAGGTAAAAACTCCACTTTTTCGTAACTAGATTTTGGCAAATTGTTGGTGGATGTGCTGCTATAGGTTTCGTAAATACAACATGGCAAAGTAGATGTAAATGTAGAAAACAACAATTAAATATCGTTCATTTCAATTATTATTAATTGAAAGTATTAGATAATAAAACAATGATAATGGAAGCTGGAAACAATAACCACCTACTTCCGGTATTACTAAATTAATATCTGCTACTAATAAATATTTAACAAAAAAATGTATTTAACATATCGAAATAATACAATTTCATTTGATAAATTTGTTAAAACGTAGTTATCAAAACAGTAAAAACTCATAAATTTGTTAAAACGTAGTTATTAAAACAGTACCAATTCTTAAAGTCTCTAACTTTTAGTAACTTTTTTTTACCAACATCTACAAAATCAAATCCTAATTTTCCGATTAACAACAGGAGGCCACAAAAGAGTGGTAAAACACTCGCTTCTATTTATCGAGCTGTCAAGCCCAACTCCTGGCTAGTAATACTCCCGTTCTATAGTGGTAGATGGTAAAACTTGTGCTTAGGGTTCGTACACACATTACAGCGATGCGGAGCGAAGCACAGCGGTTGCCGTTATCAAAAGAAAAAACAAATTAAGAAACAAATCATTTTCTTTCTCGCGAGCGGCAGGAACGGCAGAGCGGTGAGTATGGAGCAGCCAATTGTTAATGTTTCTGCCAGAAATCTTTCCTGGCATGTCAAAAATTGCCAGAAACACAACTGTAATGGTGTAACAGATAAGTTGTGCTAATATGTGGCATCACATTTGGAGTATAATAATAAACTGCACTCGGAATACACCGTAATCTTGTTTTTCGATAGTCATTTAATGCTCTTTCCACTAGGAACGTGCAGCTACGTGTCTTTGTAAGCGACATTATGACGCAACTAGCGAGTACACACGTGTGACACCACCCCGCTGTGGGACGTTGTGGTAACTTCAGTCACAGAGAAGATAGGTACACAGAGTTAAAGTGACGTGGCGGTTCCTTTCATGCTGGTGTGGCCATTCTCTGATTGGCTGTGCGAAGTTCTCATTACGAGCCTTGTGTCTGATTGGCTACTGTGTGCTGCGAAATGTCCCCTACTGGCTGGGCTGCCGGCTGGCAATGACGTTACCAGGCGCTGATTGGCGAACGGTCTACCCAACATGTTGCAGGCAAGTGACTCCATGTAGGTGGCGGGTGGGGTTGGATTTCGTTGTATAAGCAGCTGTTTCACACCTGTTTTCTTACCTTCTCTGTAGCTCAGCGCTGCGTGCCGCTCCGCTGTAAGCGTGTGAACCCACCACTCCGCTGTAAGCGTGTGAACCCACCACTCCGCTGTAAGCGTGTGAACCCACCACTCCGCTGCGTGTCGCACTCCTGTGTATGTGAGCGCAACCTTTCACTCACAGCTTTAGTGACATGAGAGGCACTTCAGTGTTAGGTCTCGAGAGCTGGCGCTGCCAGGTAAGCAGAGTGACACGTTTCAGCAGAACACATTCACCGCAGCATTCAAAACACGTTACCAGTCACAGCTGCACTGCGATCAGCGAATAACCGACTACAGTTCCAACTTTTCTGAAATCCTGATAAAGTTCTACTTTCAAGCTATTACTCCGCCACAAGCAAAGGAGGCTTAACAAAATCTAGAAAATTACTCCAAATAGACATGGTACCGTATTCGAGAGCTTCAGTTTAATAATATTTTGCATTAGAACTATTTATTACTACGCATTACCAACACACATATTATTTCCCTGTTTTAATTCATATTATGGTACAATTTCACAAATAATAAGGTACTTTTATATTAACACAGGTATTAAACTTTCGTAATGTTTGATATATTTAGGAAACAACGAAACACGTCACACATGGGGTGATTTTTCACAGGATTGATTCAAAAACAGTTAAGACACCGCGAATAGACTATACATGAGTTGGAACTTTACCATAACTTCACGAGAATTATTGCGTTATCCTCAAAATAAAACCCCGTAACCCCAATTTTGGTTGTTTGTGGGTTATTTTGCCATCATAACACCAAAAAAAGCAATTGATCGACTACGAAAAGCTTGTATCTCAGTAGAATAATTATCTGCGTTTGGTGCAAAGAATTCAGGACTAAGCATCAGGCGTCAGCCGGCCACCTTGTTGTGACGTCACCCGACAGCCATGTTAGATCCAGGTGACCTTGACCGTATGCCCGTCACCTCTAATGACCTTGAACCTAAAATATTCTAAAAAATCCCCCAAAAAATTTTTTACAGTTCTAAAACATTATTAGAAAATTATTATTAAAAATGAATTTAAAAATTACTATTTAAAATTTCTTTAAAAACGTGCATTTCCGAAGGTCTCACCACAACCATGCTCACCAATATTTTTTATTGTTTATTTAATGGGTTAATTACTCGCGTTCTCTAATTAGTTGACAGGCCTCCAACCCCTTCCAGCCCCCTTCGTCAACATATTACATCTACTGACCATTTATTTTTAGTATCTCCCACTAGAGCGCACTGGTAGGTTCAAATATTCCTTACATCAGATCGCGGGGCAACCACGAGAAACGTAATTTGTAGCACCCACTAAAAAAAAAACATTTTTTTAGGAGACGAGGCCTTGCATATGTAAGACGCATCGTTTTAGCGGCAATAGCGCCGGCGATGGTAGGTGTGGGTTGGTACCACGTGCAGTATTCACGAGTTGGCAGCCGCAAGTTGTACTTTGCTCTTCCTGTAACACATGCTGAACACGCAGGCAGTGGGTGACTGGCTCACAGCTATCAACAGCGCGCTGTCCGTTCAGCGGTATCTTCACGCTAGCTGACAAATCTTGGAATATTTTACACTCAAGACATAAATTCTAGCATAAATATTTATTATGTCATTCACGATTATATACAGACTCATAAAATGGGAAACAACATGTAGCAAAACTAAATTTTAATGCTTTATTATTTGTAACGTGGCACCACGCTTTTTAGGGCCGCCATGTTCGGAGCATTCCATTTCTGGGTATGACGAATGGAAATCACCACTCGGTAAGCTCAATTGTAGCAACAAGAAACTCTTGAAAAAAGGCGCCAATTAAATATTGAATAATGAAATCAAGTTCCTGTTTATTATTCATTACTTTTATTTATTATACAGATGACGAAGTTCGCATTTAATTTGCCGGTATTCAGAGTACGAACAGGTTTACAGATAAGTACAGAGCAGCGCCACAGTCGTTTGTTCATTATTCATTCACATCTTGCAAACTTGCATCGTAAGAAAATACAGAGGCAGCGACCTCCCACACCGGCTGAAAATTAAACGAGCAAGTTCCAGTTAGCCGGTGTGGGGGTTAGGCGCCACGCCGGACGCGACCTCGGCACTTGTTGCTTGTTGTCGACTGTTCGAGCACTGAGTGTCAACTGCCCAACGGCGATATGCACACGATATATTAATTCGCTGCGTGACTACCCCCACTCCTTGCCACAAACAAAAGCATCACGTGGGCTGGTCTCTCTTCCCCACGCTATTCCAAACTGCGTAGTCCTCTGAACTGCATCGTCAGTTATAAGATAATCGAACCTTCTAGAACAAAAACTGTCGACGCAGTTCGGAAAGCTTCTGTCACTAATTCTGACGCGTAACAAAAACTAAAATTTCGTGAAACTGCAACCGGATGCCAGATAAACAAACTACCACGGCTTTAATTTTGAATTCCGATAACCAATTATGACGCCTGGCAAAGCGAAAGAAAATCAACCGCGTATCCCGAAAATTAATACTACTGCGTCATTACATCCTTACACCAAAGTCAATTTTGTAACAATCTGCGGGAAAAAGGAAACCTCACGCGCAAGTTGCTACAGAAAAAAAAGCTTTAATTCGTAAACAATGTACATTATGTTTAGCCCGGAATGAACCCTACCAGACGAGTTAAAAAAACTTGTGACCGACTCGTTAGCCGCTAACTTATCATTGCTGTCCTGTCCGGGAATGTATTATTTTTATTTGAAAATATAATTTGTCCTCGTGCTATTTCACATAAAGGGTTATCTATTTTACGTTAAAATGTGACAGGCAGGCTTTGTGTACCCGGAGTCGTTTTTACGCAGTTGCTTCCATTACACGAATCAGGCAAAGAAAGAGACTTGTAGGTGATAAAACTGTAATTATTTTCTTAAACAATTTCGTCTAAGAGTACTGTGATTTTTCGGGAGGCATGCAATGTTTATGGACCCCTACCATTACGTAAGCTATTTACTTCTGCTTGTTTTATATCACACATTTGGTGAGCAGGAGCATGTGGTGTGGATTGGTGTGGATTAAAGTGGATTGGAGTTTCGATTGGCGTATGGATTGGTGTGGATTACTGTGGATTGCTGTGTGAAATGGTGTGTAGATTGCTGTGTAGGTTGGTGTGTGGTACTGATTGTGGTGCTGATTGTGGTGCATGAGGTGTTGATTGAGGTGTTTATTGTAGTACTGATTGTGGTGCTGATTGTGGTGTATGTGGGTCGCAAGTTAAAATAAATTCACAGTATTAAAAAAAAAACAATTATGTAGTCCTTCTTTTAATGCTGAAAGGTGGACGTTTTATTTAATAATCTCGCTTTAGAAATATATATCCAGGTCCCTCGGTAAAATTTAATCCTTTCCTGGGTAAACTGTATTTGTACTTTGCAATAAAAGTGTCTAGCACCAAGTCGGGCCCCCATGACACATCACCCTTGGTCGTTGAAATAATGTTATACCTTGTATTGAACCATGAGCACCCCACACCACGAGCGCGCCCCACACCACGAACTGGGCCCCACAATGCTTTACCATTCTTCGTTGCAGACTTGAACTTCGTACTGAACGACATCCAGTCCCTGCCACGGATAGTCCCACACCACGGCGGGCCACCACCACGTTTCCCAATTGGCTGTTGCGCAACTTGAACTTGTACAGAGCCGGGCGCATTACCATGGGCGGGCTTCTGCCTGCATTGCCATTCGTTCGAACTTTGTTCGGAACTGCCTCTCAGCTAATAGGAATTGCCTACAACGTTTCCCTATTCGTCGGGTAAAGTTAACAGGGGTATGACCAATGGGGATTTCCTGCATTGTTTCCCTATTCGCTGTCACAGAAATTGAACTTTGAATTGTACTTCTTTCCGACCAATGAGCGTCACCCTCACAGCTGTCAACGAGACCCACTACAAAGGTAGCTTTGATGGAGGGTAAATTACGGTAAATAACCATTACTTGGTTGGAAAATTATGAAAATACAGGAATTTTTCCATCAAATCGAAGTATATTAATTACAAGGGAGGGTGGTCTACAAAGAAGGTAAAAAGACAACCCGTGGTGTGATACAAGGAAAATAGTTCCCAAAATCTGATATAAGCTAGAAACACACCTCCTTCCCTCCATTCTGTCTTGCGAATTTGCTTCGTGAGATTCCGAGCACTTTTCCTCTACGGTCATTTTGCGCACAGACTATCTTCTCCAGTCTATTGGTAAGTAAAAATTGTTTCGCTTCTGCTGCCAACTTTGCTTAGGAAACCCACTATACGCTTTTAACGAGTATAGGAGAAACCATGTGTGTGTGTGTGTGTGTGTGTGTGTTAGGTACAAATGCCAGTTTCCAATAAATTTATATTTTAAAAATCATCGTATATCGTTAAATGCATTTTCCATTTAGTATTCCTGCAACTGGCCTATTAGGAAGTGAGTGTACCGTCAGTTGTTGCCGTACGTGACGTACATGATACTGAATTGTGCACACGTCGCAAGGACGAGCAACAAGGCTGCCGACGCCCAGCTGAGCAGGCCTACATGGGTAACGCGAAGATCTCGCGAGTTGCGTCCTACATTTTTTGTAAAATACTTTTGCTCATGTTAATTAAAAAAATTGCATTATAATTTTGACGTTACAGTTCATTTTGCGGTAATGTACAAAAAAAATTAATTGGCGATCAGAGTATCGGTACCGGTGAGACGAGGACATACGCGCCATTCAATTTTTTTTCATTGGAAAATAAAATGACAAATGTTCCAATGTTAGCAATTGCCCATAATTTAGTAATTTTTATTATTTTTTAAAGTTCGTCGATAAGAATTTGAAAGCATGTGTGTAGGATTTCTCCTGGTCATTCAGCGTAGAGCTGCCTCTCACACATTCCGCTGTGACTGCAGTCGAGACACGCCAACCCGTTCCTCTCATTTCTTTGCTTTAGTGATTTATACAGAATGTGGTAGTAGTAATATTTTTTAATAAAACTACAAGCCGAGTAATTTATTTAAGTTCCAATATAAATGTATCTAAATATCACGATTCCTTGAATAAATATCCTTAAAGTTTATACTGTAAAAAATTATAGTTCCGTAGGAGCGGCGGTGCCCAAAATTTCTAGTGCTAATCTTTCTTGGCAGCCTCGGTGAGCCGGGTCCGATTCCCAGCAGGGAGCAGGTCATCTCAGCACGCTCTATCAGCTGCGAAAAACCCTTTCTCCCAGCTACAAAACATTACATATATTCTCGATACAAATGTTTTGCCACACTTGTACTTTTTTTGGGTAAAGTTAACGCGCATAGATCACGGTGCTCGTCTTCCATCACATAACATCGCACCTGAAAGGAGGCCGGTTCAAACCACTGCTTCGTCCCTCCGAGCTAAGTTCGATTTCTGGTGAGAACATCCTGTAGATTTTTTCGAAAAGTACAATTTCCCTCCTAACAAACAGTTTTTGTTACATTTACATTTCCCTCATAATAAACAGTTTTTGTCAATATTACTGTTCCTCCATAACAACATTCGTAAAAAATATTACATTTTCAGTTACGGTACGCATTAATTGATAAAATGTATATGAATGTTGGCAGGTAATCTCCTGGCGTATCCACAGCGTCAAGCCGTCCTAGCTCGTCCCGCTGTGATTCTGCCCAGTCGAGATACTCTTCTCGTGGTGTTTTCTCGTCTGCTTCGCCCTTCTGCATTTTCCTGTTAGTATTTTTAATAAGCTGCTGGTTGAATATAAACGTGGGAGGATAAAGATCTTTACGCTTGGCCCTCCAGATTGTGTTAGCCCGCAGTTAAGCAATTGTCCTTAACAAAAGACGTTAACTACACATGAAATTCCGAGTCGTACATTTGCCAGTACCCCTGTAGTTTCGTTCCCTATATTTGGCTTTTCCAGCCTATTCTCATCACATCTGCAGAGGTGGTAACTGTAAAGTGTTTTCTGGAGTCAGATGCTGGAATCGAAGTGCAAACCCTCTAGTCTTCTAATAAATATGAAAGGAAAATTTAAAAACAATCTAAATAAATGGGAACACACTGAAAAAACCAGGTATTACACTCCAGAAAAATTGTCAACTACCATCATGGCAACGAGTCTGTTTACAGTCAGAATAAGTACATTTCAGCATACTTTGGTGAATGTACCGAGTTTACGGACAGCCGTGTCCCACCTAATGATACGTAAGAGTGAAAAAATAGAGAGAGAAAGAAAGAGCTGCGGTGACGTAGCCCAGTAGTCGTTGGCAAGCCTGCTTTGCGTCGCAGCAGACTACAGTGTTGGCAGCCTGTTTCTCCTACTACCCACCTTCACACCCGTGCTTCTATCACACGTTCGTGCCGAACTTCGTTCTTAGCACTTTCGCCTGCCTATCAGGGAGCGACAACCCGCAAATCATGTCACAAGATGATCCAGCAACACAACTCACTTACTTATACAAATCAAGTGACGATCTGGCATCTCCCTAACTGACCCCTCTCCAAAGTCGTTTTCTTGGATAGTGTGCATCCGTAACTGCAGCTGGTTCGCCAGAAAATAATGAAAATAGTAGTATGTCTTTAAGTCTTGTCGAACATTAAATGTGTAAACTATAGGCTATTGAAATTAACAGAGATTTTTTCTGTGCACACGAGGGTAATACTTGACCTTAATCCAACTTATTTCTGTTTCCTTAAAAGTCACAGTGTTAATAATTGACGTTTAGCTAACATTTACCATGTTCACAGCAATATTATTTCTTACCAGTAGGACAGTTATTATATGCACAAATGTTACATACGGGTTTCCTTAATTATCGAGCACATCCTTGCCTAGTATTTATACAGACTTGTTTTCACTAGAAAGTTTTTGTTAACCTTTTTTATATACCAGCTTCGCTGTTGAATTAATTTGAATCATCAGATTTTTGTGAGGAATACAGAATGGTAATGAAATCTCTAAGACTTTTAATATAAGTTTGATGTATATGCCTTCACGTGCCAGGCTATTCCAAATATCTCGATTGTTATTTATTTTGTAGAAAAACGCAACTAAAAGAAAAAATAAATCCTTTACTTCTAGCGTTGCTGTCTATTAAGTTGCGCATCAAAGCCGTGTTAATATAAGTCTAAGATACATTTATAACAAACTATCTGTATCATAATTGCGTATAACTCTCGGGCTCTTAAATCTTTGAAGACTGTTAGTTCAAACAGTTTTGTTTTTCCAAACAGTATCAAATGTAATTTTTATCAAATTTTACTTATTTGTGCTGGCAAAATTTGTGCAACACAAATATAAACGTTTCCAAATGTGTAACATAATAATAATAACAAAAAAATCAGAACATAAATTAGGAAAAGTTAACTTCTTATTAAAAATGGTCTTTGATAATTTTGCATTTATAATTATAAAAAAGTTTTTAAAATGTAAACCACATTTTAAATCGCTGGTAAGACATCATCAAAAATTGCAATAATATGTCTAGGAAAAGCCATTCCAAAAATTAGAAAGGACTTTATTTTTAATCAAGTTAAAAAATTAATAGAAATTTAATATTTCCAAAGATATGTAAAAAACTACAACTTTTAACAATAAGAATAGAATCATCTGTATAGTACTGGTGAATGCCATTACAACAAAAACTGGAAAACCAATTAATTGATATGTAACTAACATTAGCGATATCTATACAGTAATTCTAATACTATACATAAAAAGATACTGAAATAAATCAGTCTCTCGTTAAACTATTCGCACCTCTACACTGTCCTTCGAACGGAAATAAGTCGCCAGTGTGCTCCTGGGAGCACAGTAGTGATGCACTCGCAAGCTGCCGGTTCCATCCCGTGCACATTCCCACTGTTCACAGACGTCTGCGCGCACACACTCTGGTAGTGCAGCAAGTCCATAAACTCGGCGCATTCCAAGCAAATACACCACCCTCCGAATTCTGTACACTATGAATTCAACACACGTGGTCCTTATCTCCATGCTGCACTCTTTCTCTCTAGGCACAGCGAACCACAGCACTTGCGAAGGCAAGGGTACGTCACCAGTCCTCCAGAGGTTATTGTACGACACCTCAGCGATTATAAGTCACCTCTGAATTATTCTCGGGTTGCAAACATTACACGACATTCCAGTGGAATTGCGCATCGTTGCCAGTTCACTTCACAGTCGTGAGCCGGGCCTATACCCTCTCTTTGGTTAAGTTTTCACTTCTCACCAAGATAATGCCAGGCGGTGTCAAGATATTCCTTTTCAAGTAACACATTCTTCACATATCTAGAAAAGGGGCTGCTTTATTAGGTCTGATGCTTGGACGTAGTTCGCTATCCTCCAACCTCCTCGAGATACATCCCCTTGCTCCGCTTATGCGACTACCCTATTGGGATCATAGACTAAAGATGAGACAGACCGATCTCGCTGGCTGCGCACAACCAATCTCCGTGTCCCAAAATTGAATTGCTTTTCTGCCAACACTTATAGTGAAAACGGCATGGTTTGGATTTTAGGTTAGAAAACTGATTTGTAAACAAATGCTTTGAGATGTATATAAACTTTCTCTAACCAGTTTGCAATGCAGTTTGATGAAGTTCAAATTGTTACAGTTTATTATAACGGTTGCGTTAGATAACGACCATCTCTACTACCCTGCCAGTGCGAATCATATGCGAGAAATGAGGTAGGAAGGGCCTAGCAACTGACATTACAGCAGGCGGTGTTATATGATTCTAATACTGTATACGATGTAGTATACAAATAAATGGTGTGAATTATTGTAGATATATTTATATACTAGCTATGATGAATGGTGTGACAACACTCAGTTGAAATGAGTTCATTAGAAATGATTATTATTGTTTTATAGTGGACGACCAGCGGGAACGAGGACAATCCCGTAAGGACCGCTACAGCTAACTAGCTTTGATCTTACACTGTAGTACATACAAGACGAGGGAACTACGAACCGATAATTAGGTCATAATTTTAATTCCGTCAGAACTAAGGAAAATCTATTTTGTGACATAAAAACGTGTTCGTAGGTCAGTCGAGGTGTCTGTATAGTAGTGTAAGGACAATAACTATATGAGTAAAGGGGCACTTTCAAAATTTCCTTTTTAAAACATAAGCAAGATTAAAGAACCAAGAATCCAATATTNGGGGGGGGGGGTTTCGGGAGGTTCCCCTTAAAAGACCTCAGCTTTAGTGATCAGCTAAATGGCGTGGCGTCGCAGAGTTGTCAAAAACGTTTGCAAAACGCAATTTAGGCGATAATTACTTTTAAAGCAAAACAAGTAATGAAAAAGTTAAGCAACTTCTTTAGAAATCTAAAGGGGCCGCAGTGATGTCGTGGTCAGACTACTCGCCTCCCACCTGGGCGAACCGGGCACGAGGGGAATAGTGCCGGACGATGCCGCTGGTCAGCAGGTTTCCTCGGGAATCTCCGGTTTCCCCCGCCATCGCATACTGGCGCTGCTTCATACTCACCTTGCTTCGCCCTCATTGGCACTCAAGACTTCGAAGTTAAGAGCCGTCCAAATTTCTTCACTCCATTCCACTCACTTTAGGAATCTAGTACACCCAGGTGGGGAGCGTCCTTAGTGTTCATAATAGGCGTAAGATTTGTTCACGTATATTGAGTACTGGTTGGGAGTCCGACCAGTACGAACGCACATATGTTTGACAGCTTGGATCACGGCACGTAATGATGGGAGTGTTGTCGATCCATCAACGACAAAGCTGCATGGCGTGAGTCGTACGACAACTAGCAGCGCGTAACGCGTGACCACAGGTGGCGCCTGGCTGTGACGTCACAACACTCGTGATCTCCTGATCGCACCAACCTTGGCCAGCACCATCAACATATTTGCTGGACATGTGACCTGCTGCCTTACACACCTTGTACGCGCAGTCGTGTGACGAGACAGCAGGGAGATGTGGATTGTACGGCTTAACATTAAAGCTGCTGCTTTATTGCACTTCGATGTTATTCTGTTTTTTTACAAGACTTTTATACTCCCAGTCTTTTTATTAGTCGGTGAATCCTGGGATTATAATTATAAGTATGACAGAGAAATCCAGGATACAGATATTCTCAAAAACTATTAGGATGTAAAACAGTTATGAAATTAGAAACTTTAATACCAGAAAGAAACCTAATATTTTAAGAATTAAACGAAAGATACAGGAAAGCAGAACATTTTATCGAACACCCACAAACCATGAATCCAAAAAGACTGCCAATCATAATGAAACTTTTTTAAGCGACAATGTAAACTATAGCTTGGCAGGACGAGGAAAAAAAGAGAACATTAAAAAGGACAATTAATAGCAACATGGGGGTTAAAAAAAGAAGTGGAGTAGTGGAGTGTTGCTTGTCATACAGCACAGTATTAAAAATTAATTTACGCGTAATTGAGGAAATAGTACTAATATTAAGTGTTCGAAAATTTTTATTAACATTTCAGACATGTCTTTTTCATAGGAAAGAATCATCTCTGAATTTCGTAGAAATTCTTGTAAATTTAAAAAACGTTATGTAAATTTCTACAGATTTTTAAATTGTAGAAACTCTGTTTTAGAATTTAGATGTGGTACTTTGTATAATCAATATAAAAAACTACTCTGGATCGGAATTTGAACACGAACCAAAAACACGTAGCCCCTAATCATAAAATTAAACGTTTTAAGTACTACCGTGAAACTACGCCGCACTCTAATTCCGGAAATTCCTTGTCAAAGTGTTTCAAGATTTGTGTGTAGTACAGCTGCTTTATGAAGGAACGAGTCGTGAGTATTAACAACATATCACAAGAACCATTATTTTCGGATCATAAAGTCAAAGAACGCTCGCTTCCTGTAGTTTCTTCACTGTCTGTAATGCAATGGGATGGGAGGTTTTAAGAGTACTAACATCAAACACATTTTTCTTCATAATGGACTGATTTTCCGTCAAATAACTTTGAGTTTCATCCTTATTTGAGTTAGTTTACCAATAACTGCAACAGCGTAGTGAATGTGAAGTAGCAAAGATAAAGGAATGAACGAGTTCATGATGTGGGGCTTGGAGGGGCCACTCTCCCTTCATCGGAGCACATCCTCCTGTTACTGGATTATTCGTGGTATCTCTGCGGTGTATTTTCATACCGAGGACTACGGAGCACAGACGATGTAAGTAACATAAACTAGTATACTATCGTCGACATTTTATGCCTGGCGGACTTTCATACTAGAAACTTTCGTTCAAGGGAAGAAATCACATCTAATGATCATGCTGGTTCTCTTGTGAGTCCGCATCTCAACAAAAATTAATATTCATTTTTTTCTCATATTTTAACTAAAGTATATAATGAGTTCTTGGTGTTTATAAATATACGGTATTCTTTTTTTTCCGTCTGAAGTTCGTTGTGTGATTTAAGTGATGACGGATAGTTTTAACACGTCCTCAGTCCATTACTGACGACTTTAAACTCCATGAAGAAAAGCAACTCTATACAAAGAATTTACATATTTTCAAGCATTTATTACCAAGTGCTATCCGTACCTGCAAACACGTATACGTTTAACACGAAATTTTAAAGTGTCCGCAATCAAAAAGAATATTTGCGTCCTAGTGAACTTAAAAGAAAGAGTCTAATTAAGCAGGCATATTACCAGAATTACTCCACAACTGGACTGACGTTTGTAGAAACGTCGCTTTTGTTCCTTCTTTCTTTCTTTCTTGGCACCTGCAATTTTCTATAGAGTTTTTCTGTGTATACTGCTATATGTCCATCTAGTATTTATTAATATATTTTGACATTTTCCCCAGAAGTTTATAATTAGAACAATGGTAAGTAAGACGATATTCTTTTTATGTTAACCTGTTTTTTTTTTGTTTTTTTTTTTTACGTTTCTCTGTCGAGGATTAATGGTTTTGATACACGTACGCGACGAATATCTTGCCGACTCCCACACGTTCATGAAACGTGTCAAAGTGGTTGCCAAATAGGTCGCATTACTACGCAGTTTCGGCTTCAAATATTTAAACAATTTCACAATTTTAATCTGAACCGAGTTTCCTGATTACGCCCTATTCACTCACAGGTCTGCGTAGAGACTTGTAATTACTCTGATTAATAATACAAGCTCTTGCTAACATAAATTAACTAACTGAAGCAAGTATTTTCCGATATATTGTTATATTGATATATTGTTATATATTATATTGTTATATTGGTATATAGTGATATATTGTTCCGAATATTTGTTTGATGTAACTTAGCGAATTTTCCCACTTAAACACGACCCACAATACAAACATTAATCTTGGTGATATTGAAGATATGGTTGGTTTTGGCTGAAACAATTCCACATTTGCTTAATGGAAATAACTATATATTGTCGCGTGACAGTTTGGAGGATTATAGCACGCCTTTGGCTCACTTCCCTCACCCCCTTACCCCACCCCCTTCANTTTACAGTGGCGGTACATGCGTCAAGTTAATTTGGCGCACAACTGTGGGGCCTAGACAAGCATACCTCAATATATATATATATATATATATATATATATATATATACTGTATTCTCTCAAGCAAAACAAGACAACATCGTTAATATTTTGTACCAGTTTCTCAGTTAAAATTAACATTAAAACATGCTTCCGAAAATATTTTTTTTTGCTTGATATTTTACTTGCATTTTCATGAGTATTATGCGATTATTATTTTTATCCCTAACTTACGGATAGTTCTCTTTTATTCTTTTGACAGCTACTTACGC
This sequence comes from Clitarchus hookeri, assembly GCA_002778355.1. Taxonomy (NCBI): domain Eukaryota; kingdom Metazoa; phylum Arthropoda; class Insecta; order Phasmatodea; family Phasmatidae; genus Clitarchus; species Clitarchus hookeri. The sequence goes on along the minus strand of NQII01002421.1, from coordinate 195,773 downwards.
ATCCAAAATGAATGTAGCGTAATTATTTATTTAGTTAATAAAACTAATTAAGTCAGCAAAACAAGCAGCTTGACATTTTTATAGTAAAATATACTTTAATAGAAAAATTTATTTCATTGAAAATACTAGTTTTCCTTTGAGTCGTAACAATTGCAAACATATACATTGACACGTAAAAATTAGAAAAGTATATAACAACATTTAATACGCGACTTCATTATCTAATATCTGCAACTTATATTATTCTATCTGTGCGTCCGTCGTGGTAAACGAATTATTTCTTTACGAAGAAAGAGTGGGTGAGAATAATTTTTCATAATAATTCGTGAATTATTACTTTGATCGAAATAATTTTACTTGTTATGTTTACATTTTCAACAAATAAATCTATTAAATATATTATTTTTACTAGCTGTGCCCACGGCTCCACTTGCGTGGAATACATAATTATTGTTTAGCTTTTTTTTAAAATAAAGTTGAATGTTACTCAGTGTTAATCTTCTACAGCCTACTCTATACATATTATAAAACTCGGTGAATTAAAAGGTAAAAAAACTTATTAGTATTTATCTGTTATAGAAAGATATATGCCACCGTGGCGTTTTTTTTTAGGTATATTTATTCTACACAATTCTTTACTGCATGATATTGTTCCATCTTTAACGGTTTAGAGAGCGTATTGCAAGAGAGCGCGCTGGCGGCAAACTTTTATCCAACTTGATTCACTATTATCGTTTGTAAATTTTTTGAGATATTTTCTCGCCATAGAAAGTAGCCAGTATCACCTTTAAGCCCTCCAACTTTTTCTATGCAAGAAATTTCGTGGATCTGTTGCTCGGTTGCGACGTTGCATTGTTATTCCGTTTGTGTACTTTTTCATTTTCAAATAAGAATTTCCCCGAGGGAATGAGATATTTTCTCGGTTTAGAAAGTAGCCTATGTCACTTCCCGGCACTCCTACTATCTCTCTACAAATAATTACGTCGATCCGTTGCTCCGTTGCGACGTAAAAGAAGGACAAAAAAAACAAACAAACACACTTTCGCATTTATAATATTAGTTAGGATAACTAGTTAATAGTGAACCAAGTTTGGAAAACTTATTATATAATGAGCTGCCGCCATTGTGAAACTTGTAATAGGTTTTACAGGTTAACGTCATCGTTGAAGAGTTAAACAATTTTTTTTCATTGTATTTATAAACTATTTGTTAAGAAAGTCAGCTAGGGAACCATAAATTACCGTTTATAAATACAAGTATTTTTTAAAGCATTAAAATGTTTGTACTAAGTCTTGAACGAATAAAATGTTTGTGTCTTCAAGTAGATATCCATCACAAATAAAGTAATTTTACTGAAATCCTATAATATTGTCAAACGGCAAACTAACTAAAAAAACCAAAATCTTAAGGTGAAAATTTTGAAGGGGCCAATTGAAAAGTGTACAGAGTTTTCCCGTACTGTTGTGATTAAATTTCAGGAGTGAAAGTTGTGTTAAGGTAAACAACATTTGTTGGAACGGTGCCGGCAATGCAGTTGGTTAGTACACGATGGAGCAGCTTGCTGCCTACTTACCGGAAAAAGATAAACATGACAAGAAAATAAGTATTTTGTGTTTGCATTTTTATTCATTAATATAATTATTTTTATCGCTTACACTCTCACTTATGTTCAAACTGGTTTTAACTTCTCCCTTTCCCTCAGATTGATTGTAAAAAATGCAACCTCCATGAATTAATGGTGGACTCTTTCAAAAATACCAGGCATGTTCCTAACCTTGTCGCACGCTTCCTGTAATCACACTAGTAACATCACGGTTATCCACAGGCATATGATGCAAGATTATGTGATGAAAGATTATGTATGGAGCTGTGTTAAATGTAATTAAATAAACATAATGATCCGAAAACAAAACGTTGCTTTTACCTTTTCCTTAGAGGGAGGCAAAAAAGGCGCATGGAATCCCCGGAATTTACGAAATTATATTTTGAAACGATTCTAGGGAGTTTTCCAACCTACTGGAATACAAAATATTGCTCGAACTCACACATGGAGTTTACCAAGATAACGATACAGAGCCAGATGCTTATAAGGACGAAGATGACGAAAAAATGGACATTCTTGCATACCTCTTCGGTGGACTGGCACTGAAAAGCGGTGAAGGTTAAAGAAGATATACGGTGACAGGAACATTGACTGCGTGTTATCGGATGCCCGGAACTAGCTGGTAGATAGACTACAGCTACTGCTCACTTCGCAAATGGTTGGAAATTACTCCCAACGTGATAATTTCAATCGTCGAAGAACTGAAGGAGGAAGGCTACATCCAATGAGTCGTTTGAAAATCTCCAATGAACTGCACGCATCTGCGAGATGCAACTACCACCACCGCCAGGTCATGATATTCGGGATAAACGACCTCTTTCAAGCCAACCTCGTGGAGATGATACCATGTGCTCGGGTCAACAAGGGCTATAAATACATTTTGACGGTCGTCGATGCATAGAGCAAATTCACCTGTGCCAGACCTGTCAAGTCGAAGAATGCCCGTGATGTTACTGAGGCCATGGCGGATGTAATGTGTAAAGGACGCATCCCGAATAATCTACAAACCAACCACGGCAAGGAGTTCCGCAATGCAAATTTCAGGATTCTGAAGGAGAAAATGTGGAGTCATTTCACTGCTAATGGCAACTAAAAGTGGTTGGATATACTCCAAAAACTCGTTTGCGAGTAAAATTCTACCGTTAACTCTCCCACTTGCATGAATCCCAAAGACATGCAAGAAGACTCCTTGCTTCGAACCATGTACACTGACGTGAAATTGAGGGACCCACCCAAGCCTAAAGCCAAGTTTGGCGACTTGGTGCGCCTCTAAAAACACAAAGGTATCTTCGAAGAAGGGTTCACAGCGAATTAGAGCCCTGAACTCTTTCGTGTGCGACGTACATGTACTTAACTATGCTCCGAGGACCTACTTTCTCGAGGATCTGAATAATGTTCCCATCCATGTTGGTTTCTACGCACAGGATATCCTGCCTACAAAGTTTCCAGATCTGTGCTTGGTCGAGAAGTTGCTGAAACGACGTAATGGGCAGTCGTACGTCAAGTGGTGGGGTGTCCCAGTCAGATACAATTCCTGGGTGTCCGATGTAGACATCGAGCAGTGAACACAGAAGGTTGCAATTGGCAAACCTGTTTATATGTGTTTACTCATTTTGTAAATCACCGAATAAAATTAATTATAAAAAATGTTGTGTTTTGGGTTTAAAAAACCACACTTTAAACAAAAAATATTTTCAACAAAAATAATTACATACATTGAAAAATAAAACAAATATCTTATAATGACAGTTTACATGCTTTGCAGGAATGGTCCTTGTCACCATTTAGTACATGTCGATCGATAGCAGGTGACGAAATCGAGAAGTTAGCGCTACCTAGACATTGAAAATATAATCCAATATGGAAGGCACCGACAGCACCACCTAAACGTTAAAAATATTAATAAATATGGTTGCAACCTTGTGGCTACACTGTCAGCTCGTCTGGTGGGTAAATAAATAATTAATACACTAGGTGTTGATAATGAAAACATGAAATTCAAGATGGTGGCCTCCAGCGATGTATAAACAAATGACAAACGAAAAAAACCAATATGGCTGCATATTGTAGAATGAGCAATTGTGAGGGTGTGGGGGGGGAGGGTAATATTAAGACAATGAGATTAATTAGAGGAAGGTCAGTCGTATTTTTGACGTCGTCCTGGGGGAAACCTCCGTAAATGTAAGTTTTTAAAATAGCATTTTAATAACAATTTTTAATTATTTTTAAATATAATTTTTGGTAATAATTATTAGAAATTTTAAAATAAATTTTAATACATTTTAAAATAATTTTTTATACATTTTTGGTGGAATTGTGTAGTTGTTAGGTTTTTATGGTCAAAAATCACCAGGTCATAGTCAATGGTCAAGGTTAAGGTAACCGGCATCTAACATTGCGGACAATATGGCCGCCGGCCAAACAGAATGACAGAGCATGAACATCCCTGTTGTTCCGGCCCTACGTTCACTTGTGCCAAAGTCGGTTAAATCATTCTATTTGCACATAGTGATAAAAAATGGTTTTAAGAACATACAGTACATATAAATTACAGAACAAATCGCAGAAATATAAAATAAAATAAAAAATCGTGTGAAAGAAAATGGGAAGATTATTGTAAGGGATGCTCAGTGAGGCCACGTAAAGAGCAAAATTATAAATTGCAACAAATGAAAAAACGTTACGTATCTTACTTAGGAACTACTCTCGTAATGCCTGAATACATGAGTGGTAAGAAAGTCTGCATGAGTGAATGATATGATTGGTGGCTTATGAAAGGTAATTGCATTGCATGAAACCTTTGGCTTAACCATCTTTTACGCAAAAAATGGAAATACAACGATTATCTATGCTTAAAGGAAGAGGACAAAATAATATGGGTTTTCAGGTAAACAGAGAAACTAGTGTTTCAACTACCAGTGAATAAAATTGATCGCGCAGTTTTCTTATCACGTTTTGAGAAATGCAAGTAACGCGGAGGATCTGTTGGAGAAATTTAGAGTGTTTATGAGGGAACGAGTAACGTATTGTCAACACCAACTGGCACGAGAGAAAGTTTCCTCATAAAATAGGTCTAAATAAATATCCTCATTTCAAGTATTTCCGTAACTGTCCCAACGAGTCGTAAGCTTGTGTCGCTGAAACAGTGTTAGTTAAAATTACGTTGATGATATTTATTTATGAATTGTCCTGTCCGGGTGTGCCAAAACAGACACACGACACAAACTGGGGATAAAGCAGCAATTAATTAAAATTGTTCCTTAGTGTGCAGCATTGAGAAGAGAGAAGTGACAATGAGTTGAGAGTTTAGAAATTTAACATCGACCCGATTAGGGTGAAACGAGGGGAGAATGGGGCAGAGCCGGAATGCAAGGGTGGGTACCCGGAGATTCTTGAGAAAACCTACCGACAAGCGGCAACGTCCGGCACGGTTCGCACTTGCAAAAATCTTGGAATGATGCAGCCGGGAATTGAACACGGTTTGCCTTAACGGGAGGCGAGTAGTCTAATCGCCCAGCCACTGCGGCCCCAGTGACAGTGACAAAATAAAGAATGCACTAGAAGGAAATGCATTGAATAGCAAGCAGTTAATCCTGGAGGAAATCTGACTGATTAGGGAGTCACAATGGAGATTTTGATGAGCAATTCAAGTCTATCTTCAGGCGTTTAAAACCGTAATTACTCTAACACCGAACAAAGAATCCATTATAAAGTAAGTTACGATTTATCATAATTATTTTCAACTATTGGGGACATTATCGCCAAAAAATGGCATTAGTTTATTGCACAATGTAACTATGAAATGTGTATTACTTGTGCAGGACTGGACAAAAAAGACGAAATGAATAACTGAGATATTAGCAAAGAATGAGGTTTAACGAAAATATACAAGCGAAACATATGATTCTTAAAGTTTGGACGTGTACAAAGCCTACAGAATGAAAAAAATTACAAAACATGTAAATGGACATGGGACTTACTGGTAAGAAACCGAGAGGAAAGCCTAGGTCCAGGTGGAGAGCTGTGATAATGAGAGATTTACCTAACACAGGTGAAAATTATACAGATGTGAGAGGAAGGCAGACGTGTATCAGCACCAAGTTGTTGAAAGGGTTCATACAGCAAAACGTTATATAAAGGAACGAGTGTGGGTAAATTAATAAGTTTATTAAAAATTAACGATATAATAAATACAGTTGTGTGCAGTTTATTGAGGTGTATCATGTATCTTTTTAACAACTGGATACAGCCAATAAATAATTTCGATTGAACTTTGTACTGTCCTACTTGCTCGCCAGGTGTTATATTTCATCGAAGTAATTTTATAATCGATAGCCACAGACTGCAAAAAAAAAATCCATGTAGAAAGATAGCTTTAAAAATGTTAAAACCTTTTTTTGTGTGTTAATATATCGTCAAGAGCTTACTAACTGCTACATCTAAAATCTCTATTTGCTTATAAAAAAATATGTATATACTGTACACACAAAAGAAAATCAAAGGGATTTTTCAAAGCAAATCCACTTCCTTGACGGTCGAAGTTCGTTACACGCTAGCACTCGAATGCAGAGATATCTTGAGCGAACTGAAGGAGAAGCCTACATACGATACGATAAATAATTTATGAGATCAAGGACGGTATTCATAGAGGCTTAAAGCGCATCGTGACCACGTGAAATAAAACCTAAACAACAACTCAACCTGTCGGAACAAACCGCCTGTACCTGACACCGGTCACATGACCCACGAGTTACGAAACACGTCAGAAACCGGTCCTGGCACATTCGCGACACGACAGAGAGTTGGACTTTACCTCAGAGACACGCAATCTCTACTCTGTTAAAAGGCGGCAACTACATTTGCTTGAGACTTTAGTAATTTGCGTGTTACTTTTTATTCTCCCAAGTTAAGCGCGTGTAAATCATCAGGGGTCGACCTTAGTATTTCAGTGAATCAGTGAAATGAAAACTATTAAATGTTCCTCCAGACTCTAATGTAACGTCGTGATACTCCAAGAAGTATCAAACTGAACAATATACAGGTGGTCCCAGACCTACCAAACCAGCCCTTTGTCTCGAAAACGGTGCGTTCGAGCTTTTTCGGGCACAATGCGTTGGAAGCAAACATTCAAGGGCGAACTGAAAAGTGAACTTTACATTGCCTAGATTCTGCTTCAAACTGGAGGAAATGAAGGCAACTTCAGAATTACAGATGGGTATATGGTAAAAAGTTACTACCGTTGAATAGAGCTCGTAAAACTGAACATTGTTTGTCTGGAAAATCTTTTGGTATGTTTCGCCGATTTGATGATATCAAAAATTCTCCCTGGCTCCGATGAGATGAACAACGCCTCAGAAACGAAACATATATTTTGTACTATAATGAATGTGTTTAAAAATTACTTTTTAACGTACCAATGGGGAAACAAACTTTTTCATAAACTTACAATTTGAAACAAACACATAATTTGCCATTTAACAGTAAAACAATTCATGATATTTAATTACAAATAATGCTTTTGCTTAGAAATTATTACAAAAGAACACATTTGCTTGTTTTCTGTTCACTGTAATAGGTGTTAGAAATGTTTTCCGCCCTGTTCTAAGCACATTCGTGCCCGTCTTCGTGTACTTAGGGGATCCCGAAGTATCTCTGCAGCTGGCAGCGTCGGGCAAGCTACTATAATTCGGTCTTTCATTTCATTTCTCGTTGTAGGACACTGTTTATATATTGGCTTTGATGCCTCCCAAATAAAATAATCCAGGGGAGTTATGTCCGGCGACCGTAGTGCTATCGACTAGGAAAACATTGATTTAAAATACGCCTGGCCACCAAGGAAAAAATTCGCGAGTGATCCATCTTGTTGCAGCCACATTAACAACCGTGTTGCTAGTGTATCATCTTCTAGCAACTCCATCAGTGTGTGTTGCAGAAATTCAGAGTACCGCTCACCAATTAATTGTTCATCAAAAAAAATAAGGTCCGATAACTTGATAATGGATGAGTCCACACTAACTACTTAGTCTCAAAATGTGCTGGTGGTCTTGCTCATGTAACCAATGAGGGTTTTCTGCTGACCAGTAGTGAGCATTGTGGATATTTACATCACCATTAGATTTTAAAGAGACCTCATAAGTCCACGGTGTGATAGTCAAAAAGTTCAGATTTTGATTTAAAAACCAGTTGCAGAAGGTGATTCTTGTCTGGAATCCATCTTCGCTTAATGCCTGATGGACATGAATATGGTAAACCACCGTCGTGTAGGATTATGCAGACCAGATGGTACTTCTGCTCACCCCGGAATCCTGTCCTATTCTTCGAGTAGAAAGATGTGGGTCCAGATCTATTGCAGCAAGAATATCTGCACTTCTATCGTCTCTAACACGCCTTCTGACTCGATTCTTACTATTGTAGGCCAGTTGCACCTGACCACTATTGTGAATCCGTGTCTCCAATCACTGAAAAACGTGGACGAACTTCATACCTCCCTGCATAAATGCGCTCTGCTTGTCGGTGATCCTGGCGACATTCGCCGAGCATCATAAGCATGTCCAATTTCTCTTCTTTAGAATATGTCATTACTGCTCGAATAACACACACAAAGTAAAAACTACAGTAGAATCCTTCCACAGTGCACACACCGCCAAAATGCCTCTTGTTGGACGTGAGGAATGATACAAACAGAGGGGAAATGCAAGTACTTTTATCCAGCGTCAACAGATACCTCTCACCTCTTTTGGGCTGGCATGATTCGGCGCGATGCAACATCGGATGTGCCAGAGAATATTTCGATATCATAAAAACGGCGAAACATACCAAACAACTTTCCAGACAAAAGATGTTCCGTTTGGCGATCTCTGTTCAACGATATTAATTTTGTACCATCTTCTCATTTGAAATTTTGAAGTTGACTTCGTTTCCACCAGTTTCCAGCAGATTCCAGTTAATGTACGGTTCACCATTCAATTTGCCCTTATAAGATTGCCTACAACGCATTTTAGCTGAACAGGCTCCGACGCGCCGTTTTCGAGAAAAAAGGACTGGAATGGTAGGTCTGAGTCATAGTGATTTAGCTACTAATTTATTAGTAGGTGAAAAAAAACAATGAAACATTCTCAAGCAATTTTCCCTGACGTTCTCCAAGGATATCAATTGAGTGTTGGGTGCATTACCGGTGTATTGTCGGTTTCAAGATGAGGACTTAGGCCTTCAATTTCTAAGGTTATCGTACCAATTCATCTTCGGCGGAAAGAGAAAGAATACATTTTGAGAGCATCTTTTATTTTTGAGTAGTCCACTACGGAGATCTAAATGTGAACCCTTTTCATCACGCTTCTTTCTTCCGTCGTAGGGAACCTTTGAAGCCGTGGTCGTATATCGCAACACTTTCTTCTGCCAACAGATCAATATGGGCGATGGTATGAGACCATCTCTATATAAAATTATTGATGATTTCAATCTGGAAAATACCAACAAACAGTCTTTTAATAATTTAATAAAGGATATTCAATGATAATTAATGATCGGAGAACTGTCTTTCTCTTTTAATTAGAAATATGTATATAATACATCGCAAATAAATTAAATTCACTCTGTGAAGTTATCAGTGGGAATTCGTGCTGCCACTGGACCCATGCTTCCACTACTCTGCTTATTTAGTATACTGAGAATTTTCCAATTTCAAATTGTTGTACCCATGGCACTATCATTGTTTGAGCTCAAAAGCGGAGACTAGCTACTGTAATCGGGACGTATTATTTTCTCTAGCTGTTTTGTTCTTAGGCTACGGCACCGACGGCATCAACTCCATCCCTTGTCTGAGACCATGTCAGAAAGGAAACCGTTTTTTATCTATGAGGCGTAAAGCGTGATTTCCACTGTTATCCTTCTGGCATAACTGTGAATTTTAGTATCTTTTCTCGGACAGAACGGAAAATACTGGTACAAAATCGTCCCGTCAAAATTTTATTTTTGTAGTGAAACAAATATTATTTTGTAGAGGTCATTAAACCGTTTGTGTGCGACTATAAAAAAAAATTGCGATCAATAACGAACAGCTTTGTTGCTACAGTCAAAGTTTTGGTTCGCAAAAAAAAAAATGGTTTGGGTGAATTTGTGCATACACTTTACAACGGCCACTTTTTCTGAAATTGCCATGGGAAAAATATACCGTTCTTTGTTATTCAGTACTGAAACACGTGTTTTTTGAGCTATAATATTGATTAGTTTTATCACGTAATTGTTATGTTTAACAGGCTCAATATTATTTATTACATAATTTATTTCATTTTGTTGCAAGATTTATTTACTTGTTTTGAAAAAGAGTCCATAATATTTATTATTTGTTTGTAACTGTAATTTTTATTTTGACCGCATAATTATGTGTATTTCTATTTTAAGATCTGAACACGTACATACAAGGCCATATTACTCAACGCATTTTGAATGATAATGCATTTTAAAGTGGCAGTTAAAATGAATTATTAGGTTAAGTTTTTAACGAAGAAGACGGACATCTTGTTACGCGACGTCAGGCAGCCAGCCAGGGTAGGCTGTGCACGAGGTGTTAAATCTAGATTTTTATTAGAAAGTCCGAGTTTGCACCCCTGGAAGTACAGGCCTTCTACCAGAGACAAAGTCACTATGTGTGACGCAGAAGAGCGTCTTGCTTTACAGACCGTCTGCCATGCCGCGCGTCCACCGCATCAACCGGCACCAGTGTGCCCTAAGTGCACAGTGCAGTGCCACGTGCAGTGTAGTGCGAGAGAAGGAGAGTGCAGAGTAGTGCCGCGCTACTTCATACCACTTTCATCCTCCGGGCGGGCGACGGTGCGTTATAACAGACTCGGCACACATTAATAATAAGGCAATTTAAGATCAAATAATTAAAAGCAAAAGAAAGACACACCAGGCTTGTTGACGCTCAAAGATGCCCCATAAGCATTTCAGGGTTATAATTATGTTTATTGGAAATTTCACATGTATTTTACCTCAGGTGTTTCACCCTCATTTCATGCCATCTACATTTAAATTGTATTTGTTAATGTGCAGTGTAATATTATGTATTTAGTTACTAATGTTTTATGCAAGGGTTCATGTCCATTTAGTCGTGCAAGTGTTTTAGTTCTACAGAAAGCAGCGCAGCGCGGGCTGCGTGCCGCCTTAGTCCACGCATCGCGAGCTCGCCAGATTCATTCGCCGTAAAGTGTCTTAAGGGGTCGGCATGCACCGCATCGCGCTCCGGGTGCTTTAAGGTTTTCGCGCAATAGTCTTTAACTGCAATAGTCTAATGTATCTTACTGGAACCTGTTGTTTTCTGCACCCGGAGACGCCACTCCTGCTTCCCGGGCGATGCTTCCCCGGGAATAGCATCGCCCGGGGAAGCTTAACACACCAGTAATTCATTGTTGTTCACACCTTTATACTTCCGCAGTTTTGCCTATCTGGCGGGCTGCAGGCCAGAACCTATGTAAAGTTTCCACCTAGAATGATGTAAGTTTTCCGAATGTGCTGTATTCTCACCTGCCTCTCACTGCCTCTTTTCCCGCTGTTGCTGCTTTTGTTGTGGTCAAAAGGCTCTCAGATCCACATGAACAACACTCAGGCCATTTGGGTGAGGGCGGCGAAGCTCTGTCGCATGGAAACTGAAAGCGATGTCCCTTATCTTCGTTATTCTGTCTTCGTCGTTTTCGTTCAGCATCACTGCGCGTACCGGACGTCGGAGTACAGACACCTCTCTTGATGACTCCACCTCCAGTGCTCGACTCCACCTCCAGTGCTCGGGCCAGGGCATCCTGCAGGGCGTGGGGTGCAGCCAGATGTACTGCTGCCATACCTCTGTGTCGACGATGGCATCGATGAAAAAACCGACTGCGATGATGTCCTTTGCTTCTTCGGGGCACCCTTCCAGAGATAGGCGGAAATGACACACGGTAACGCCATAGCTCATGCAATGGCTCTCCTGGTCGCTGGGTGCAGTTTCGCTGATTGGAATGATGGGCATGTCGCAGGTATTGGTCGCCAAAGTATAACTCCAAGGCCAACACCAGTGTGGGGGTACTCAATTCTATGTCGCGCTGGCAGAGATTGTAGTATGCTCGGTACAGGGCCTCTCAGAAAAGCAGCGAGGTAGTTATCAGCCCACTGTTTGACTGACTAGCCATTCAGGGTGACGACTATTTTAAACTGGTTTTGGAAATCCTGCCATAGGGTCTAGCCACCATAAGGGAAGTGCTAAATTACGACTCCCTTTCCCACTCCTGGCTGAGCGACACCGATATCGGAAAGCTGCTGGCTGTCCTCCGAGGTTGCTGTATCAGTTACAAACTTTATCTGCTTCCTCACTTTTCCCTGTGCCGATGTGGTGATAGTACTGTAGAACTCCTCAACTGAAGAAATCCCTGCCATTCCTTCTTCATTGCACTCATCTCGTTTTCGGCAATTTCCATCCTTCCACTAACACTGTCCACTACTTCAGTTACACTGCCAATTCTTTCATCTACACTTTCTACTCTTTGATTTACACTTTCAATTTTCTTGTACACGTAGTCAATTCGCGTATTCACTATCTCGCTCATGCCTTCTATTCTTCAATCTACATCGTATATTTTCCTATATACTAAACAACTTACGTTAGTTATCTGGTTATTTACATTGTCGTTTACACTTTATTGTACACGAATACTTTTGTTATCGAGGCTAATAACAATTGCACTTATTTGGCTACCTATTCCCTCAATTAATAATCGCAGTGTTTCCAGGTATACAGAATTTTTTCTACTGAATGTAGACTACAACAGTTTAACAAAACAAACTTAATATTTCTAATTACTGGGCTATTGCCTAACATTATTTACAATTGATTAATTAGTAATTTACTACATCCACTTCTGACACTAGTGTTACAAGACGCCTGAGCGACAAATCGAAATTTAATGAGGGATGGAGATTTTAATAAAGATAAAATAACTATATTTTATTTTAATTTATTCACACAGCTATTATTTACATCATTAAACTAACTCCACTATTAATCTTTTTATTTTTCAAGGAGCGCAGTATTTAATGTCTATCTGGAATATTATTAAAGTCATTCTCAATGTCTCTGTTTGGTTAAAGTCAATAAACTCAAACTCATCATTAACACATGTTCGGTCTGTCTGTTGCCAATAATTGAAATTTCTTTCACTTACGCATCCAGTCCAATAGTCCAGCCTGCCAGTCGCACCTTCACTGCACCGATGCTCGTAGTCGCAGATTTTCCTCCCTCTGGTTACTTCCGGTGCCACTTGTTGCTCTTGTGGCTGGTCGTCTATCGCTTAATTACACACAATCACACAAACTTCCATATCTCATAACTCTCGGCTCGGAGGCCTGACGCGCTTATATTGTTTCAGTCGCCCAAGTTACAATGAGAGAACTAGGTTATTAACCAGAAAATTCCTTCAGATAAATGCAGAAAGTCTATCTTCCGTAAGCCAGGAGCATCCGAGCACCGAAAGGTTTATCACGGCATCATGCAGTTGAATGAGCGGCTGCACGTCTTTATAAATTAAAACCCTGGTAGGATTATCGCTCGCCTATCATTAAAAAATTCCTTCGTGGCTCACCACCTGCTATCATATCACTACTCTGTCCTTCTCATCCACTCGCTCGCGTGGGACATGTCAATGGAAGCGAGCGCGTAACAATATTATAACAGCGGACTGGAAAATCTTATAAACATGACCAAAACCCAAAATAATCAGAGCAGTTAATTTCCATAATAAATCACATAATTAATGTGCTAGTCAAAAATAACATAAAAGATGAGCTGGGCTACAAGTTTAAAAAAATTAAATAACAGATATTGAAAGGCAGACTACAAAAATTATTTTTAAACTTTCAGATACAGATTCATAAGATCAAATGCGACTTAACACAATAATATTACTGAGTATTAAAAATGCAAGCTTCCACATCAAACAGTAATTTATCAAACCTCATTTCTTATGCACTCTCACTAAACCAGCCTTTTGAAAAAAAATACACTGACTTATATACATAATAATTGTTCACAACTCTGATAACATTCAATCAAGTAAATTATTCGAACATTTTTTATTAGCAGCTCAGTTATCATTCAATCATCGTAGTCATTTGATTGAGCTTTAAACTCTGCACACCCTAATTTATAACAATTTATCTAACAACTTTCAGACAGGAAATCATTTAAAAATAAAAATAACAAAAGGTCAAATAAAACTCACACAGATCAGCAGGCACGTGTCCTATCTATCGGACCTACTAAAGGTGCTGCATCATGTGCCAAAAAAATACACATTCAACGCTTTGAGGTAGCTCAACATCTAATACCGTTATACAATTTTATTTAAATGATTAGCCGTAAAAAAGCGTTAGTTATAATTCGCCTTCACGCACACGATTATTGGCAGTTACTTTTTCACAATCACAAATAAATACCAGTATCAAATTACAACTAATGCGTTGCAGGTGGGCAGATAACATTGAAAACCACGAAGGCAGTGCGTACAAATACGCCAATGCCAGTCAAACACCACTGGCTGAAACAAGCCCAAAAGAAAAACGCACCTCTATACATATAACCAAATATGACAAAATCCAAAGCAAGAACTACACCATCACTGCACCACGTTAATTAAGCCGATACCATAATTTACCACGGGCACCCAAACACAATTTAGAAAACACGATGCGCGATGAAGTTACCTAGTCCGTTAATAAAAACCACAAAACACATTAAAATCTTCATCTATCCTATCAGCCAGACGCACCTGTAACAGTCGCCGCACGTCACCTTAAAATACTTTATCCACCATAATTTTAATGCGATGAACTTTAAGACCATTGAGACGATCTAGCAGGTTGAAGGTCGGAGGAGAGGAGATACACTTCATTTTCACATTAAATCAAACTGAACCCAAAGTAAACGAAATATAGGGAATGTTCACGCGTGGGGCGAGGGAAGCCATACAGATTTTTAAGGCCCGAACGCCATCACACCCTCCAAACCTCCCGCACTGTAACTGTACTCAGATGAGTAAAACAGTGCGCTGCACTTTTTTCTTTTCTTCCTTCGGGCCATTCACTTTCTTTTCTGCCAGTACACGGTATTCTACCTCCTCGCCAATAAGTGATTTTCCGGTTTATCAATTTATAAACCTTTACCTGAATATCCCTTTATGGGTCATCAGAAATTCGCTGTAACCATATGCCAAACTCCTCCAATTGTTTGCCAATACGGGTAGCGAATTGATTCCATAGCTTAAGAAGATTCCTGTTTACCATAATATCTTCAAGTCTCCAGCGAATGCCCATATCTCGAGTTTGCTCCATGAGCCAGTTTCTGATGTCCTCTTTTTTTAAACAGTCAGTGATCACGTGATGGACTGTATCGTCCACACCAAAGGGAAGCCATATAGGTTGAAAATCGGGAGGAAGGGTGAGATATCAAGATCGGGACACCGACGGAGTGGTGGCAAAGCTTATCGACGGCGAGGAGCGTGCTGCGATTTGCGCAATGGTATCAAATTACGCCTTGAAGTTACATAAATAACATATTATAAAAATTCTGTATGTGGCACAAATTCACGACGTTACACAACATTGCCAGAGGGGAGGATTCAAAACACAGATATCAGACACAGGCAACCCCGAATTAACTGGTGGTGGTTGACGTATGTAAGCGAGACCACAAAATTTTGAGGCTTTAACAATAATCAGCCTCTTTCTGGTTAATTTCTTTAACGCAAAACCTCCCATGATTCTATACGAGTAAATACATTGTTGATATTATAATATAGTTATTATTCACAAGAATGATTATCAAACATGTTTAATTTTCATAACTAGTCTTGGAAACCATTTTGTTAATTATTTTTGGTTTTAGAGAATTATTTTCGCTTTGAAATTGTGTTTCTCTGATTTGTACGTGTTTTGTTAAGGTTATTTGGACTCCCTTTAAATATCACCACGGATGAAAAAAGAAAATAAGATAAACGCACCGTAGACAAAGAAAAAAAAAAGCGTCTTAAACAATATGTTGTGCTCATTCTGAGTGAAATGCGGGATCTAAATAAGAACGGATTTTTACGATATTGAGCAAACGAGCTACGAACAAAAACAACATGTTCTATCTGAAATAACAATCAAACCCCTGTCACTATTATGCAAGTATCTGAAAAATGTAATATATTTGAGTATTATTTGGGAATTTTTACAAATATCTGTAAAACCACACAGTCTGTCTTGCTGCGCACACGTATTTACAGACACTCAGATTTTGAAACGAAGAGTAGTACTTAAAATAGTTAAAAATAGTCTTTACCTCCAAAAGTGCTTGAAATAAGACATAACATTTTAAAAATATATATTAAATTGATAAGTGTGATTGAAATACGGAAAAATCGTGCACCATATTATAAATGTATCATACCAAAGTAAACTATATAATTTTTAAGTTGTGTGTAACACACGAAGTTAAACACTTTTTCAATAGTAAGAGGCAAAACAGGCCTTACCAACCGTCTTCACTTGGGTGTGATGTTAATCCATCTGAATCACCTTGTCTAACAAACACAATGCAGACATCAGTATAGCGTGTTTAGGAATATGCACATTTCATGGTAATGTAATAGCTACGAACTGAAAAACGTTGTGATATGAAAAGTAATCTGTCACACAGGGAGCACTCTCAGGCAACTACAGCATGAGTCAATTAACACATGTCATTGACTGTAGTATGAGGATGGCAGTACAGTCCACCATGTTCAGCAGTTAACGACGAGAATTCCGTGGGCTTGCGAACGCGAGTGTAAACAGAATATATGGCGAAAGTATGTAAATGCTGCGGACAGTGCCGTGGCCCCACTTGCCTCCTAGAAGGCCGGCTCCAGGGGCGATGCATATGTCGCGAATGCCCCGGCAATTAGCCGCAGTAAACACTGCTCTACCCGATCCCTGCAAGTAAACATGGCCGTGAGCTGTTGCCCCCGGGTCTTGGCGCCCTGATATCATCGTGAGGCCTTCTGTGTCCCCATCTCTCTGGCAGCGTGGTTCTGGCGCAGAGTATTCGAGAATACAGATGTGAAGTAGCCACATTTACCTAGAACAGACGTACATGCCACCAAACTGGGTCACTAGCTAGCAACAGGTTGGAACCATAGAGTGAATATGGGGTAGAGCAATCTCGCTGGCTGCGCAGAACAAGTCTGCGTGTCCCAACACTGAACTGCTTTTCTGCCAACACAACTATCATAAACTACGTGGATAGTATTTCAGGTTAGAACACTGTTTATGTAAACAAATGCCTTGAAATGTTTGTATACCTCCTTTGACCAGTTTGTAATGCTATTAGATTAAAGACAAATTGGAAAAATTATTTTAATCAAATTAAAGTGCTTGTATTTTGAAAATTTACGTAAAAAGAAACACGTTTATCAGTGTTAACAATGTGAATTTGACTGTTGTATTGTTTGGGGTAGGTCAATGTTGGGTGAATGTGCAGAAGACGAAATATCGGTCTACCTCATCTTTAGTCTCTGTTTGGAACGCCGTTCGCCAATCAGCGCCTGGTAACATACTAACCAGCTAGTAGCACAGAAAATAGGGAACCTCTGGCCGAGTGTAGTAGCTAATCAGACTCAAGGTCCGTTCTCATTGCCTCGTGCAGACAATCAGAGAATGTGTACTCCTACATCAACGGAAGTGCCACGCCATTTCGTTTATGTGTACTCATATGCTCTGTTTTTCAGGCCAAGAAGAAACATACGGTAAAGTGCGTATGTCAACTGCGGAATAACGAGCCCCAAAACTGAACAGCTCTTGAAACTTTATCTGTTATACACCTTTAATTCTTGGTCCGTACACACATTTACCCTGACCGAATTTCAATATTATCAAGATATATGTACAAGACTATGCAAACTATTTTTAACGCATGTATCCGGATGAAAATTTCATGTAAACAAACCTGGCGTCATTGTCTCAGCTCATGATTTTGAGAGGAGCCAATATGGCGGATCTGCGCAGAAGATGAATGTCTACATATTTCTACGAATATCATATGTCTACGAATATCTGCAGTCTATAGTCATAGGTAGAAGCAGCTGGGGTCTCTATGTGAAGTCAGTTGAGAGGCATACTTGATTCGGGCACGGTTTCGGATCATTTTCTCGAAGTGATGCTTGCACGATACCACCATCCTGCATACAGACTTTAGTTATAGCTCACGCATGAAACTGTGACACTAGCTTCAACAGGGTATAGGAGCAGCATTATGATTGACTTCCTACTAGCATGGATCGATAATACTTGTAATATTATGAAGTTATGTGAATCTGTTTAATATTTTAAGAGACTTTTATCCAACATACTGCCGTCCCCACGGAACACAGAACACAACCAAGTGTTAGGTTAGTTTCAGAAAGGTTGTTTAATTACTACCGCTATCAGTCCCTTCCGGAACAAGCCGCTAGCCTCCTCGAACGTATGTTGTTTAAAAATATCTTAATTTTAGACTTCAAAGAAATTTTATCGTTCCGTACAAATGCCTCTAAATTTATTCTCCACGCAAGTGTCATTAGATTTCGGGTGCTACACGAGCACTCATTTGGTGGAGAGAAGGATTGTGACTCAAGGCCCCAACAAAGATATTTTTTTCCATTATTTTTCAAACCTATGTCACTTGAAGCATGCTAAATGTTTCTCGTAATTTTCTTTAAACTAAATATGGGATGTTATATTTAGTATACTAGAAGCTTATATAATGCATATTTTTAGAATAAAAATAGTTTCGAAACATATCAGATATGCTATTTGATACGCACATTTGGATTTGCTTCACCGTTTACTCTGCTTTTCTCTATACGGCCACTATTATCCTGGTAGGGGGTAAATATTACAACACAACAGTTAATTGTATATAAGAGAAATTGAGTGTCATTTTATCTGATGTGTGCGTGTTCGGAGTTGTACTATACTGCTGGCCATTAAAGAAAAAAATTCGAATTTGACATCACATTATCTAAAAAATATAAAATGTACATTTTTTTTATTTGAGGAAATGGTTATTACAAATAATGTATATAAGTTAGACAATGTTTGGTACAAAAATAAAGTTTTAATTTTTGTTTGGTGTCCAACACCGTTAAGAGCCGCCCAAGTCTCTTCACTCAGTCACTAACGTTATAGAGAAAAATCGGCAGAACGCCAAAACAACCAATTTGAAATTATATCTTAGCATGGAATACACTAAGCAAAATGGTGAAATTGTTAAACTTCGGACTTAAATTCGAGAGGAGATGGGTTCGGTACCTAGGCAGAAATTTTGATTTATGTTTTCCTTGATTTCTCGAAATCACTTCAGTTGAATGATGTGATGATTCCATATTTTTTGTGAGGGCCGATTACTTCCCCTTGCTTCTCTGAACAACTTAATCCGTCTGTGATGACATCGCTGTTGACGATACGTTAAGCCCTACCTACTTAACTATCTACACTCTAAATTCGAATCAGTGGAAAACCACTGATTCACAGTGAAATTCAACTACGCAAATCAGTGAAAATGGCTCCACTTAGAATCAGTGGAAAACCACTGGCTGTTTCAGTAAATAAAATTCACCAATTGAATTAGTGAAGTGAAAAAATTTCACTGATTGAATAAGTAACGGCCAACTGCAGTGGTAAATAAATATTGGTGTTATTGAATTTATACAAATATTTACGAGAAGTAAACATATTTACNAAAAAAAAAAAAAAAAAAAAAACTCCTACAGGAGTACAAGATTGAACCCACGTACCCTTTCCACATCGTTGATAGAGTGTTACCTAACCATCTGCGCTATCAAATCGAGTTGATAATAAGAAGGGAAATGTTTGTATTAAATACATTTTTATCGAAAGCGTGACGTTTTACATTGCATGCCCTTATTTCTCGTTTTTGGTTTAATTGGTACCGTCAGAATTGTTAAAACGAATAGTACAAATGAATGCACTCTCTTCACCACATTACATGCAGTTTAAACCTTCAAACGCGGCACTGTGATGATTACAGTAAAACGAGATGAAAGTCGTAAGAACGATATGAAAGGCAGAATGTTCATATTACCTCGTAAAATGGTGTTTAGAAAGACGAAACAAATTTTAGAAAGTATTTTGTATTGGTTTTACTAGTTTATTCGTTGTTATTTCACTTGATACACGCTGTTTAATGGCCATTTGTAAACCTCGTTTGACGGCCATTTTTACACGCTGTTTAGCTGACGTATCAGTCAAAAAACAAACCAATGAAACAGTGGAAAATGTCACTTAATCAATAATTGAAGGAAAGCGGGCATNCGTCAGAATTGTTAAAACGAATAGTACAAATGAATGCACTCTCTTCACCACATTACATGCAGTTTAAACCTTCAAACAGGGCACTGTAATGATTACAGTTAAACGAGATGAAAGACGTAAGAAAGATATGAAAGGCAGAATGTTCATATTACCTCGTAAAATGGTGTTTAGAAAGACGAAACAAATTTTAGAAAGTATTTTGTATTGGTTTTACTAGTTTATTCGTTGTTATTTCACTTGAAACACGCTGTTTGACGGCCATTTTTACACGCTGTTTAGCTGACGTATCAGTCAAAAAACAAACCTACGAAACAGTGGAAAATGTCACTGAATCAATAATTAAAGTAAAGCGGGAATTTTTTTCACTCATTAATAAGTTAAATTCACTGCAGTGACTGTTGAATCAGTCAGGTACTCATAACTAATTGAAACAGTGAAAATCTCAATGATTCATGTTTAAAGTGTAGTGTGAAATAGCCGATTAGTTACGTTTCCTTCTCCCAAAGCATTACAGAAAAACGGTCAGAGACTTGTATTCACTCCCATCAACGTCACATCTACGTCACAGAGTATTCAAGAAGAGTCGCTTGTACCGCGAACTCCAGCAACACACACCAGCAAAATAGCGTCACTGGCCAGTAAAATGTTGGAACGCCGTTCGCTAATCTGCGCCTGGATACCTACTCACTGGCCGGCAGCCTAGCCGACAGGAAACATTTCACAGACGGCAATAGCCAATTGGGCACAAGGCCCATTTCCTGTACGCCGCTCAGCCAATCAGAGGATGCGTATTCCTACATCAAAGGAACCACCTTGCTGTTTCGTCTCTGTGTATTCATCTTCTCTATGGCCAAACCGTTCCGCTTCTGCGGCAGACNATGTTGGAACGCCGTTCGCTAATCTGCGCCTGGATACCTACTCACTGGCCGGCAGCCTAGCCGACAGGAAACATTTCGCAGACGGCAATAGCCAATTGGGCACAAGGCCCGTTTCCTGTACGCCGCTCAGCCAATCAGAGGATGCGTAATCCTACATCAAAGGAACCACCTTGCTGTTTCGTCTCTGTGTACTCATCTTCTCTATGGCCAAACCGTTCCGCTTCTGCGGCAGACGGTGGCTGGTTGCCGCGCGGAAGAGGATATCCTCGGCAGCTGGTGGACGCATGTGCGTTGCTCGGCCAGGGCAGCGGTGGGCAGTGTTGGGCGAGGCGCCACTCGCATATCTGCACGCGCGCGCCGCTGTGCCGCGGGGGCGGGGCCTGCGCCAGCCAATTACGACCACTGGAGCAGGCCAGCGAGCGCGCCGCACCGCACACTCCCTGCCGCGAACATCTCTTCATGGCCGCGATTGCCGACTTCCGGCTCGCGCCAACAGCCCGCCTTCCGCTGCCTGCCGTCGTCTCGCGGCCTGCTTCCAGCGCCGCATCTGGGTCGGCACATCACTCTGGCTAGTCAGTTATTTCTGTCCGAGTGTCGGCGACAAATTGCTCAGCATTATCTATAGTTTTGACCACCTACGATCGTACCCGCGCCTCTGCTTCAGACAGTTCCAACGTTCTACTTGACTGTTCCCGTAGAAACTTAACCCACTTTTCTGCGCTCTTAGACAACGGCTTAAGGCTCCCGTCTACCTGGCAATTGAACTGCGTTACATGCTGTTAGTAATTGATGTTTTTCTTCAAAACTTATTACACGATCTGGAGAATAAAGACAAAAATATGTGTCTATATGTTTATGAAATAATTAAATTGCAATATATTGAAGCAATATTTACAGAGGAGATGACATTCTAACCAATAAACCAAATATACAATTAGCAATAGTATAAGTAAAGTTAGGTTAGTTTAAATTACCTGAGGTTTCGTAGGTTGGGTTAGCTTATACAAGCATTTATAGGATCAGTTGAAATTCAAATTCAAATAACTAACCTGGCAATACATTTTTCAATAATTTTAAGTAACGAACATTTTTTCAATTGCCAAACATTTATGTATTACTGTATTCAACAAAAACATAATTGATTTAAACAATCACACAGTTTAAAACAATGTTTACACATCAGTTCAACACACAACCTAAAATGATTGAATCTGATAATAGAAAAATTCATATAGGCTGTCATTATTGTAACAGCCGATTGAAGTGCACTTTGAGAAGTCAAAAAGACAATCAAAATTTGAATCTCCACCTTACAAATCAGAAATATTGTGACGGAGGGTTGCCATTGGCTGAGAAAGAAGGCCTAATCACATTAGCATATCTTAAACCAGAGAGACAATAAAAAAAATTACCATCTAAAACATCAAAGCTTCTAATGATGAAGGGGAAGAAGTATTTGAATGACTAGACACTTCAATAAACTCTATTTCATTAGATCTTTCATTCTTTCTTTATGGCGGGCCTTCTTTCACTCCCACGACCCTTAAGCATGATCAATTGATCGATCCCGGGCACTCTTAGGTTCAGTGACATTTGTTGGTAGATGCCTTTTTATTTTCATTTAGTTCCTCAAGATGAAATCATGGACTTTAATTGCACCTATACCTGGCTATACAACAGCGTAACTCCACACCTACCAGATGGTGCTCACATCTGCTTTTTAGCCTTACGATTATCGTCCCAGACCAATAGGTCTACACCCAAAAACATTTTTGTAATTAAAAAAAAAATTGGAAACTAGTTGCCAAAAACGTTTTTAATACCATTAGAAGTTAATACTTCTAAATTTCACAAGTGTCAGTGTTACTGCAAGAATTTTTCTGTAGTTCTACAAATCCTGTTTTCGCACAAGTAAAAATTCAACAGTTTTACGACAAAATGTTTTGTAAAAGTACTAGCATTTGTATTTCTACCATAAATGTTCTGTTCGGTTTACAAAATTATTTTTCTGTGTGTAAAGCAGACTAGCATAAATAAGTATTAGTGTTAGAGAGATCACACAACAGAGCTACTATCGGTTTCTGTCTAGATGTACAGCGAGCACTATAAGGGTGTCTTCCTCTAAAAAAAAAAAAAATGTGTGGGATGCAATACTTAGGGCGGGCTAACGCCCCCCTTGTGTCACAGGTTTTAGAGCTGAAGCCAGCAGACTCTCTTCGCCCACTATTGTAAACTGGCGGTAATTTTAGATATCGCATATCACGGCAAATTTAACGATTTCTGGGTGCTTCACCTTTATTGTCAGTTTGTATACTAGCAATAATTATATATATAAATTATGGCTTGACCTACGTGCACACTGGGACACGACGTACTACAAATATAACTCACACGATTGTAGCATTCGAGGAAAAACGAAACTAATTATAATCGATTACATATTAATTCGTCACCAGTGTGAAACTAGTGCTGAGACAGTTATTTGAAGATTTATTTTAATAGTTTCATTCCAAGAAGACTTCACTTTCTAACTTATAACACTCTTCATTTCTGTGCGCTTCCCTTACCGCAGAGTACATATACAAAGAGAGGGGATGGCATGACGGTTCCTTTGATATGGGCGTACCGAATCTCTGATTGGCTCTGCGAGGCTTTAGGAACGATCCTTGAGTCTGATTAACAACGACATGCTACGAAAGGTTTACTATGGGCTGGACTGCCACCTGGCGAGTACGTTGCCAGGCGCTGATTGGCGAACGGCGTTCCAACATTATGGTGGCCAGTGATGCCATTTAGCTGGCGTGTGCGGCTATAGTTCGCAGTATAAGCGGGTTATTTCACTTCTGTGTTCTTAAGTACTCCTTTATCTTACTTTGTTCGTCTAATACTTCTTTATACAGATGGTTTCTGTCTCTAGATATGTAAACAATTCTTTAAGCATTTATTCTTGAAGCGCATTTCCTATTGCCGACTTTAGAGTTCAGTTGAGAGATTTAAGCGGCTCTTAACAACGAGGTCTTGAGAGCCAATGAGGGTGAAATTAAGTGAGAATGGAGCAGCGCCAGAATGCAAGGTCGGGGAAAATGGGAGATCTCTGAGTAAACCCGCCGACCAGCGGCATCGTCCAGCACGATTCCCACTTGCGAAAATCCGGGAGTGACCTGGCCTGGATTGAACCTGGTTCGCCTTAGTGGGAGGCGAGCAGACTAACCACTCAGTCACCGCGGTCCCACTGACTTTAGATTTCATCCATTTGTTTCTGTGCATGAGCTTTCATTCGTCATGAAAATAACGTTTTTTTGTAACTTGATCACATTGGTGTTACAGCTTAGTGGAAATGAGTGTATAAAAACATATCAAAGTACATAATAAAGTAAACAGCGTGCTAAACTTTGTGGAAACCACGTGGTTGTGACCGTTTTTAGAAAGAAAGCACTTCAGTTTTGGGACACAGAGATGGTAAAGCACAACTACCATGCGCACTCTAGAGCATATTGCCAGTACGCAGGATGCAACTTCAAAGTATATTATAATCACGAGTTCCCATCGGCGTAACACTTTTTATGCATAACCGAGTGACGTACGTCTATACATTTGCTTTTATCTATCTCACAGAGACCACTGACGCAACTGCGAAGTGTAGGCCTACCGTCATTTCGTCACTGGTACCGTGCGGCTACAAGCACAGTAATACGAAACGTGAACGTCGACGCGACAGCAGTATCCCGAGCGCATCGTGCAGGAACGCAAAGCGACTATGGAAACAAAGGCCGTTGAAACCATAGACTAAATATGAGGTAAACCGCTTAATCGTTAACTGCGCATGTACCCAACATTGACCTACTCCAAAGGAACACAACTGTCGAAGTCAGATGGTCCATAGTGATGAACGTGTTAGTTTATATCTCAATTTTCATAATACAAGCACTTGAATACGAATAAAATACTTTTGTCAACTAAAATTTTATCAAACTGCTTTACTAACTGGTTAGAGGAAGTATAAAAATATCTCGAAACACTTGTTTACTAAACATAATTCTAACGTCAAATCCAATCCACGCCGTTGTTGCTAGCCGTATTGGCAGAAAATCAGTTCAATGTTGGGACACGGAGATTGGTTGTGCGCAGCCAGCGAGATCGCTCTATCTCATTTTATTCTTTGGTTGAAACATACCGGCGCGTGCGGGTGCCGTGAAATACGGCGACGCGACAGGGTTGAGCTCTGCTCTGCATGACAATCCTGCAGTCAAGCTTGGTCACGCAGCCACGGGCGAGATCCACTCGGCAAACTGCACGTGTCTGATGAGGCTCGGGCGAACTGCCAAGATGTGGAGGTGTATCAATAGTGCGACTTGCTTGCCGCGCCTTGCTTTATAACCACGTCGCTGCGGCACAGAATACTCGAGAACACAAAGCTGAAGCAGCCGTTTATACCGCTGACTCTGGCCGCACGCGCCACCAAAATGACGGCATTTGTAAGCAAAATCTCGGAGCACCGTTAACACAACAGTGCCTGGTAAATTTAATTGCCAGCCGTCATCATAGACAGCAGAGAATCTTCCTGAGTTCGTAGTAGCCAATCAGACGCAACGCCCATTCCATAACCTCGTGTAGTCAATCAGAAAATGAGTACGCACCCATAAAAAAAAAGTTATTAAATTTCGACTCTCTGTACTTGAATACTTTGCGAGTAGTTATTAATAGTATGTTTAGCATCACCTGGCGTCCTGACAAGGAGCCGGGAAGCCACGGCGGCCATCTTGGATGATGTCATTGGTTAAACTCATGCTTTGTCATTCCTTGTCAATGTTGGCAGTGTTCGATGACCGTCTTTGGCAAAGTGCTGCTGAGAAATCTGGACAAGTACAGACGAGAACAGAACAACATGTCTACAAACCAAAGGGCTGAGAATCTGGTTGATTGTATCATGGTGGCCTGTAAGGAAGCAATTCCCCAGGTCACCAGGAAAGTCCCTCATTACTCCTGCTCGGATGATGAATTGGAAGGGATCCGAAAGGAAGTTAAGAGAGCCAGAAAGAATTTCAAGAGAACTTATCAACCAGATCTCAGAGCTACAGCAGTCCAGCGGTACAATGTTCTTAGAGGGGACTACCGGCGAACACTTCGGAAAAAGTGGCAGCAAGCGTGGAGAATACTTGTCACAGAAAGGGGAAACAAGGACCCACGGGGCCTGGTCTACCGGATGGTGCCAGGTAAAATCAGGAGAAATGAGGAGCTTCCAGCTCTCGAGTCGGATGGAATATTACTGCAGTCCCTCGAGGAAAACGCCATGCACTTGATGGAAGTCTTGTTGCCTGACGACTCTCAGATAGGGGAGAGTTATTACAATAAGGAAATGAGAGAAAACGCAGTACTGGAGGTCAGGACAGAGGACATGGCACCGTTTCACTTGTATGAACTGAATCTTACAGTCCATAGAGTCAAACTCAAGAAAGCCCCATGTATGGATGGCCTGACAGGGGAAATGCTGCTGCGAGCGTATCCAAGAATGAGAACAGAATTGCTTGACCTGTTGAACCATTGTCTAGGAACTGGAGTATTTTCCGAGTGCTGGAAGAGAGGGCTCTTAAAGACACCTTTAAAGGCGCCGGGAAAAACCCGAGAATAGCCAAGTCGTACAGCCCCATCATGCTACTATTTGTGATGGGGAAAGTCTTGGAGCGTCTGGTGAAAAGGATGCTCATGGAGTACCTGGACGTGGTCCAAGGTATTCGCGCAAGACAGTACGGCTTTATCAAAGGGAAAAGTACTGAAAATGCCATAATATACATTGTGAACAGGTAAGAAAATACGAACACAAGTATGTCTTGGCAATATCACTGGATATCTCGGGAGCATATGACAATGCTTGGTGGCCGCAAATTCTGTGGCAACTACGCTTGTTGGAGTGCCCCAAGAACTTATACGGACTCATCAAAGATTTCTTGAATGAAAGAACATGCCAACTCAGACTGGGGGAACACACTGAGTTTAAAGTGCTAACGAAAGGTTGTCCTTAGGGATCCGTCCTTGGCCCGATATTATGGAATATCATATTCGAAGGATTGCTGCTGCTAACCCTCCCAGATGGATGCGCGATCTATGGATATGCAGACGATGGATTCCTGCTCATACCAGCATGGTCACTGCGAGAATTGGAGGATAAAACTGAAAGTGCCCTGAAAAAGATTACCACCTGGGCTGAGAACTTCAATCTGAAGTTCTGGGTTGAGAAAATGAACGGATTAATTCTCAAAGGAAATCTCCAAAGAAAGCCAGTAGTACGTTTCGAAGGACGAGTTGTGAAACTCGTCCAAGAAATGAAGTACCCCGGAGTCATACTTCAGACACGTCTTGCGTTCCATGGTCACCAATGCTATGCGGCGAACAAGGCAGTTGTGATGTTCCACCGACTCAGAGCTGTTGCACCTACAAACTGGGGACTCGGTTACCACACGTTGAAGTTGATGTACATATTAGTCTTCTTGCCAGTGATAACATATGCTGTATGTGTATGGTAACCGGAGGTCGACAAAGTACATACAAGGAGGAAGGTGATCAGTGCACAGCGTGCTGCGCTACTGGGCATCACCAAAGCGTATAGGACAACTTCGAATGACGCTCTGCAAGGTCTGGCATCAGAACTCCCTCTCGATCTACTAATCAAAGAATGTGGAGAAATTAGTAGAAGGAAATGGTTGGATCCTATTCCCCCAGAAGATGAAAAGGTAATCAGAGGGAGATATATTGATACCTGGCAAGAGAGGTTGGAGATCTCTGAGAAAGACAGAATCACATACGAGATCTTCCCGGATGTCCGGCGGAGGCTGTCCATGAGGTGGCTTTCTATGGGTCACTACAGTGCGCCGTTCTTGACCGGACATGGTAACTACAAGGCGAAGTTGTCCTCATTTGGCCTAACACAAGATCCTAATTGCGTGGTGTGCAGCGTACCAGATACCTCTGCTCACCCTCTACATGACTGCCCGAAAAATCGAGGACCTTCGGTCCTCTTTTGAAGGTAGTCTTGGCCAAGTCAACCTCCAGGCAATTCTCTCTGACAGGGTTCTTGCACCTAGAGTGCTTGAATTCCTGACGGAGGCTGGAAAAAGAAATGAAGACTTCGACGTGTGTGGCTGAGCCAGAGTCTAAACCAATCGATAGGTGTGGTCAGGGATCATACGGATCCGGAGAATTCAGATACTGACAATGACTAGACACCTTTTCCCTACCGTTATTCTGGATAATACCCAACCAAACTGTCCTACACCAGAACCTAGTCCAACACCAGATCAGAACGCGCCAATTGTGTGGCAGGCACAGGTGTCAAAAGTCACCGGGTCAATGCTGCACTTGGTCGACCTAGACGACGAAACCTCGGGCATGTCAACACCAGATGTGACTAATCCAGAGGGTCCAAATGAGGGATGGCCTTGGGCCTGGAATCCAGTCTTATATGTAAGGGAGGGATTTGCTCATGTTGCTCGCAACAGGAGCAAACTCCTACGGGACCAGAGGCGAAGAGCAGCGCATGCTATCAGGAAACAGCAGACAGAGAAGTTTCTCTCCTCCAAGATAAGGTAAGGAGAAACGAAATGGTTCCCCAAACTGATAGGATTTTTACCGTCGACCAGCCATCGGATAGTAACACTATCGATGACTCAGTACAAGCCTGTCCCTTGGGAGCCCACCCGGAAGAACCGCGGGAACTCTATGAAGAAGTCGTACGAGGAGTCCAACTCTCGAGACTGGAAGAACCACCTATCCTGATGGCAGCAGTAGCACTACTGGTTAGGACTATGGACGGGGGAGAGAAGATCCTCTTTCCCCATATTGAGTGCGTGGACAGGCTCAGCATCGCCCAGGTGGGTCTGCCAACGAACATGGAGGCGCTTCTGAGCTTGCTCAAGTAGTGCTTCTGGAGAAGGGCGGAAGAATTTGACCCGTCCAAGATCTATAAGGGTGCTGCTCGCACGTACGGGAGGCTGTACTTTGACTGTGGTTAACCCTTCACAGGGTATAGAGCAGTCAGGTACTAGTCCTTCTCCTCAGCAGTACTTTGCCAAAACACCGGATGCGACAACCCACCGATTATGATCACTTTCTGGATACGATATGTCTTGTTCCAGGAAACACCCAGATACAACGACCCAGGCGACGGACCCGGAATGCGATTTAGGAAGTCGGAAGGAACTATGCAAGTTTTTCCAGTAATGGACGAGGCCGAAGGCCTGAGAATGGTAGTGGAATGAGTGCATTTAATGTGGAATGGAATCGAACGTCTGCAGTGTGGTGTAGATTAACGCTCTTTGCGACCAAGGGCGAGGAGGCGGGACACAATCCTGGCTACCAGCTGTTTCCCAAATCTTAGTCCGACACAGCCTGGTTGCACTACGCCGAGAATGTGCTAAGGGAATGCCGTCATACTTAACTTTTCGTGTGTAGGACATGCGCAAGTGCAGTAGTATTTAAATGTATTTTGTTGTTAGTATTTAGGTTTTGTAGTTTAAATTCTTATCGGACCAGTATGACGGACTCAAAATTCAAACTTCCCGATGGCACCCTGCGAAAAAAATGAGCCGATCTAGCTTTTGTTTGCGGTAGTTAACGTACAGTAGCGAAGCGCTCCTTGTATGATCTTTTAATAGGTATCAGCCACCAGGAGGGGAGGTTCGTTGAGGAAAGCGCCGGTTCCACCGGGAACTTTGTCATTATGGTGGCAGTTTTCTCAGGGTACCAACCGAGTTAATTTGGAGTGAAATTTTACCTGAGTAAACCCCTACACTGCAGCTGGCGGTGCAGTGAATAAAGAGAGTAAGTGACATAGTACCACTTCGCTTGGACATTAGAAACTGTGCGGCTCTGCTAATCAGACCTAGCATCTGGGGTAACGAACTGGTGCTGAGTGCTCCCCCCCTTCCCCTCAACGTGTGTGTGGTGGCAACGAATTAAGGCGATCAGTTGACCTAGTGTTTACTCTAGTGTGTCGCTACAGGACCTTGATCGGCAAAGAGGGCAGCACTAGAAAGGGTAAAGACAGCACCTGGGTGGGGCGGTGGTTCCCGACCACTTGCCCCAGCCCGAGGCTCTGCCTCCAGATGTTGAGACCTCAGCAAGTAAATGGCACCCTGGGACACTGTGTACCAGGTTCCCCCTGAAAAGGCCTATGCAGGACATCTGCCAGAAAGGAAACTCTTTCTAAGTACTGCGACACAAAGATCATTGATTGAACTTGAGAAAGCCGCCTACTAGCTGAATAGGTTTCTGGACGGCAGAACGGCATGGGGTTAGGTACTGCCTCCCTCTAAGGAGGAGGCAGACTGGATTCGCAAGAAATACCCTCTGGTCTGGGGATAGGATGATAAGATCATGGTTAAAGCCATTCGGGACATTTATGAGAGATGCAGTGTGGGCGATGCTGGAACCTCACAAGTGACACAACAGGTAGTAGAGGAAAGCAGGAGTGATAAACCTGCAGAAAGTCAGCAAACGGCACAAGAGGAGGAGAAAGGAATAGACTATGAGTCTATTGAGACGGAGGAATCTTTGGTACTAGAGAACACTACTGAGTATGTGACAGATGAAAGGGATAAAGTTACAAAGGAATGTCGTAATTTTATTATTCCTAAGATCCTCAGGATGAAAGCCCTGCTGGATATGCAGTTACTCAAGAATAGTACACTGAATGCAGAGAACAGGGGTCTCAAGGAAAATATGGCTCTCCTTGAAAGGGCTCCCCAGGGAAATGTAACAAAAACACAGGCAACCAAGACAAACGTTCTGTCGTTCTCTGACATTGTGAGAGAAAACAGAAAGAAAACAAAGGGAAAGAGCCAAAATAAGTGAACCAGCCTGAGGAGTGGCACGTGGTTCACGGCCGTAGACTGGGGACAAGAAACAAAGGACTGATTTACCCCAAGGAAGGAGAGGGGAAATCCGAGGGGACCAGGGGAAACTGAAGTCACTGGAGGCCGTAAGGGAACAATTGAAGATCAGGAATGTCAGGCAAGTCAGTAAGGGTGGAGTATTACTGGAAGCTGAGGACGAGGAAACTCTTCCCAAGCTTAAGAATCTGCAAAAAAGGGAGGAACTCGGGCTGAGAGTGGAAGATCCAAAGAGAAGGAGACCTAAGGTCATATTGTTTGATGTACCCCGGGAATATGACACTCCCGAACTTCTTGTCACATTGTGCGACCAGAATTTTCGGGAGTGTAGAATAGGGAAGGAGGAGTTCCTCAAGAATGCCACAGTCAGATTCTTTACAGGCCCAATGAGTAACAAGGATAAGGTCAATGTAATACTAGAAACTTCACCCGCATTAAGATGCATGCTGATTGCAGAGGAGTTCCTGTACGTGGGGTTCCAGTGGTGTAAGATCCGTGACTACCTGGTACCAGCACGATGTTTCCGTTGCCAAGGCTATGGTCAAGTCAAGGATAAATGTAAATCCCCTCCTGTCTGCTCTGGATGCACTGAGGTTGGGCACAAATTCAGTGAATGCGCTAAGAAAACGGATATGGTTAAGTGTTTTAACTGTGTCCGAAACTAGAAAAATGATGTCAACCACATGGTGGGTTCTCAGGACTGCCCTGTCCACCAAGGCATGCTCGCATTAGAGCTTGAAAGAACACAGTTTGACTAAATGTCATGCGCTGTTACACGTCGGGCAGATTAAACTTCAAAGGGCTGCAGTTCCTACCATGGAACTGCACAGAGTCGGACAGGAGCAAAATCTGGACCTGGTACTGTTGCAGGAGCCCTACCTGCTTCATGGGAAAATACCGAGTCTTCCTGGTCGTTTTTTCGTGTTTGGGGACAAGCCAATTGCATTTATCTTGGTTAGAAATCCCAAAGTAAGCTATATCCCCCTGGAGGTTCTTTCAAACACGCACAACACGTGTTTGAAACTAGAAATGGGGGAGGGAGTGTGATGATTATATCGTCAGACTTCCAACCAAGTGACCCACTTGAGCATCATCTCTCCCATTGGGAGGTGATCGTTCAAAGAGCTAAGGAAAAGAAAATCGTATTCAGAACGGATATCAATTCCAAATAAGCAATGTGGCATTCCCCTGTGACAGACGACTGAGGAGAGGAGGTGAACAGGTACCTGACCGAGAGAAATCTGCAGGTAGTGAACACACCTGGACATCAAGCAAAATATTTGTCGCCTGCCCATGATACAGAGTCGTATCTTGATGTGACCATAGCAACAGCGCATGCTCTCGGAAGTATTGGGGACTCGAAGGTTTCTGATGAGGTAGAGAGCGACCACAGAATGATCCTGTTCACCATCCGGATGAAAGGAGGTAAGGGAAATGGACCAATGCGCCCAAGATATATAACAGCGAGAGCCAACTGGACCCTCTTCGACAAAGTGCTGCTAAGAAAACTGGATGAGTATAGATCAAACCAAGGCAAAATGTCAACAAACAAGAGAGCTGAAAATCTGGTTAACAGTATAATGGTGGCCTCTAAGGAAGCACTTCCCCAGGTCACTAGGAAAGTTCCTCATCATCTTTGGTCTGATAATGAACTAGAAGGAATGAGAAAAAGGGTAAAGGAGGCCAGAAAACTGTTTAAAAGGACATATAGGCAAGATCTAAGACAACGAGCTGTCGAGCAGTACAATGTTCTTAGAGGGGACTACCGGCTAACACTACGTAAAAAGAGACAACAAGCTTGGAGAACACTTGTCACAGAAAGGGGGAATGAGGACCCATGGGGCCTGGTCTACTCTAGCAGATTAGTCACTGCGATAACAACAAAATGTTTGAGGGCTAGCAGAGCAAGCCTTCTAACAAAGGGAGGTTGGCCAGAGTGAGCCGGTTTGAGTAATGGTACATTGAGTGGTGCGCGCTGACCTCACTATGGTGCAGTTTGCAAGTTGGTACAGCTACTGTTTTGCAATATATATGAAACATATTTTTTTCTTTAATATATTTATATTGCTGTCGCGGAAGAGATTTATATAAAAATAAAATCGTCATTAGCTTATGAAAGAAAAAGTTAGATGAACATCGCGATTCATGCTCGTGGAATCATTCCGCAGAATTTCCTCCTATAATTAGCTGAAGATAACAGAAAAATATTAGTTAGGCCTAATAAAACAAACATACTCAAATTATATATACACAAATCTGTGGGCCTATACAGTATCCTCCACGACAACGACAAGACACTAAGAAAAATCCGCTTTAATGTGTGATTGTGGTTCACAGCAATAATAAAATAGCGAATTTTCTGTTTGTACGTGCGTGATACCGCAAATAATTGCAACACGGATATGGCATTGGAAATACAAAAAGGATACTAAATAATGTAATAACGCCCAGGTATAATTGGGCGTTGACAACGAAGTAGGGGCCCAATTTTTTAAACTATTGGAAGAAATTCTCTAGTGGATTGTTCCGATACTTCCATTCCGGTAACGAGTGTTACGTGGCCAAAATATGAATTTTTGAGACGACTAGTAACTGTCGAAATAAAATGTGTAGGATTTTTGAAGAAACGATTTTACAACTTGGCATCGTTGCATTTAGTGTGTCGTCATCTAAGTTGAACCAATTACGTTAAATATGCTGTAGTAGGAAAATTTGCTTTAAAATACATTAATATATATTTTATTTATTTGTAGATAATCCGGGATAAGTAATTGCAGCTACCTTGAAAAAATAAACTATCTACAGTGACAACGAAACTATTAACTGATATATTATAAATAATGAAGTCAGACATTAGTAATCCACAGGAACTCTTATTTTTCATGCAGATTAATTTTTTCCTTAAAAGGACTTGTATTGACGTACTTACACTAATATTTCCCAAAATAACTTAGCCTGTGAAAGAACATGTTGAAGAGTTAACTCGTATTGCTGCTAGATATAAGTTGAGTATTAATTAAGAATATAATTAAGAAACTTTCATATTTTAATTACTTTATCGTAATTTTATTCACTAAAGAACATCAGAACCCTTTCACCAAGCTGTAACAAATGATAAAATGCAAATAAAAGCAGCACTATAACAATTTATATTTTTCTGGCGTAAATATATCATTACAACATTTTTGCTAACATTCCGGCTATGGCTGTAAACTGTAAAATATTTTTGATTAATGTTTGCATGTCTAAAACAAATTTATTACGTTTTGATTCACAGTACTAAATACATTTCAAAACTACAGATTTTCTTGCAAAATTGATTTCGTTATGTATTTCATGTTTCAGCAGTTTCTTATAATATTTCACCNCATTTCAAAACTACAGATTTTCTTGCAAAATTGATTTCGTTATGTATTTCATGTTTCAGCAGTTTCGTATAATATTTAACATGATATTCTTAGCAATTCTATCAGTTTTCACCCACCAACTTAACTTTGTTTACACGATTTTTTCATAGATATGTAAACGCCTTGATAATTTGTTATTTGGTAACAGCTGTACTCTCCTTTGTTAATTATATTCATATTAAACCACGCGCGAGTGTATTTTCAAATTTCCTACATCATACTAAGTATTATTGATAAATCTGTAGAGGAATGGCGATTCCGGCAGATGCCTAGCTGTCGGATTGATTTCGACACTTCATGGATCGATTCCGGTATACAATTCCGCTATCGAGTGTTAAAAAATTGGCTCTAGGCATTCCGATAGTGGAATGAAGTCTTTACTCTAGAGGAATAACTCCGATAGTTTAATAATTGGGCCCCAGGTTGAGTTAACTTGCAATAAATGACACACGGGTGGCCCTAGACTCGGGGGAGCGCTCTGTCGCAGTGATGTCACGTGCCACCCTCCGGAGTACCGTTACTCGAAACAGGCGAGACGGCCCACCCAACCTACTCCTCTCATGGTCTTGGGTTAGCAGTTCTCTGCCCATGTTTATGACAAAATAAAATGCCAGTATGGAGGATAGGCACATTGGAAAAGCCAATAATAAGTTTTTGTAAATCTTTCACTATTGATTACATAGTTTGGGAGCATTTAAGATTCGCTATGGCAAGTAAGTTGCTGTTGAGCAAACAGGAAAGACTGCGAATGCGTTTCCATTCGATAATGAAACTTACATTGGCAGTGTTTATTTCCAGGAAATTGACCAAGAATTATGTTTTTTTTTTCACGATGTTAGTGCATAATGTTTGCACCTAATATCTTGTTCCGTAATGATATAATGTTAGAAAAATTATTTTTTGTATTTAAAAATGTAGGAAAATTTTTTTAAAAAAAATTGGCCGGACTATTTAGTCTAATTATCTGCTGATTGAGTAGCTCTTCTAACGTTGTGTTAATACGAATTTCGGTAATATTTTTATATGCATTTTACATAAAAGTTTTTGCAAAACATTTCGTAGCAACGAATGATTTTATTTGGTGGACTGTAAAAGTGACGATAGCGTCCTACTGGACCAAATCGTGTGCAAAAAAATATTCATTTATGTAACCTGCAAGTGTTACACTCAAAATTGCTAGGGATATTTAACGAGAAACCCATGTTACTTGTGTTAGCTTAAACGTACAAATTTAAATTGCCATATTTTAAATATGTAAATGTAAGAGCCTTATAATTAGGTTCTGAAAAATGTATCACAACAAACTTCTGGAGCGTTTTTTTGCATTAAGTGTACGTAACATTTTGTTTTCCTCTGTGCTCTATAAATCGATGTTTACATTGGGGTTTAAAAGTGTGTAAGTAAGACAAGGCTGCTGCCTCAACTTCGCAACCAAACAAAAGACTCACAAATAAATAGTATTCCTCGTAATTTTTGTTTACAGCTAATTAAAAAAAAAATTATTTCTTTGCCCCGGGCATAGTAATGAGGAACTAATGTAATGGTTTATAATTTACAATGCAAATTATTTGCTGAAGTGCAAATGGAGCTGTTTTACCTCAAAAAATACGTCAGACTTAATATAAAAAGTTTATTTCGAAGAAACAAGTAACCGGTTGCTACTTTCAAGTACGAGTATGTTGACATATTTGTTCAGTAAGTTACTTTTATGTTATATGAAAGGCAGGCCGTTATTTACGTAAACTGTTTAAAGAACAAATGGCTTTACAAAACTTTTGTAGCCAGAAAATTTCAAAATTTACTTAAATCAGGTGACTTATAAATTAACTAAGTTACGTTTTCCCTGCCTAGCGAAAACGGTTTTTTTTTTTGTTTCACATTTTTCAAAAGTTTTAAATAGAATTTGGAAAGGCTTTGGCAAGGCTTTGGTATGTAATTTGTGCTCGAGAACGCTTGCTATTACAAGTGAGAGAGGCAATGATTGGCTACGACAGACCCATAAACTGAAAGTGTTCTTCAGTTATGTAACGCGCGGGAAGAAGCAGTATTTTTATCGCATGCTAATTTTCTTCGCATACCTTACTCTTCTTGAAGAGGTAGTCTTATGTGGTATATGTGTCAGGAGTGCGCGATACCAGTATTTACCTACATGGACATATGTCTGCATGTACGTATCCCATGTATGCATGTACGTTTCCAACCAATAACATTTCCGACATAGCGATCTGACAACACCAAATAAGGTAATGCATCAGATGTAACATTTTCAGGCTTTCAAAGTTTTCAAATAAGCCGGAAGACATTTTTTAAATAGTTATATTGAGGCATTTAAAACGTGTGTTGAGTTTTGAACGTACGAAAAAAACGTTTTTGTAAACAGGAAGTAAATCTTAATAATATGGAGTTGAAATTTTCTCGCTGATTGAAAATTAGCAGCCGCCTGGTTCGAAAGTATTTTAATGTGAAATGAAATAATATCTCACTTATTTTGTTGTTGAATAAAAGTACAACTAAATAAAATGAATGAACCAGCAAGACTGTACATGACAAAAGATTTGATCTTTCTCTACTTACTTTGTAAGCCAGTACTGTACAATAAAAGCAGAGGGTGTGTTCACTGAAGACGGTAAAAATTGTCTCAAAATTAACACACAGTACATGTAACGCTGAAAAAAAAATATATACACTTGCAAGATACTTCGTGAAGCTTCTGTAAGGCACTAAGAATTAAAAGAAACGAGCCTGGTGATCAGGTCGGGATTGTAACCACTCTTATGTAAAACTCAAAATATCGAAAAAAAATTACTTTTTTTTTTAATGATTTGAAATTTATTTTCAAACATTTAATACATAATGGAAAACAATTATGATTGTTGTCATTATTTCCATACGAAATTTTTCGGTTTTCTTGGTATAATACAGCAAATTCGTCTATTTCCTACATGCCAACCTTTACACATGGAGTCTGTTACCATACCACAGCCATAATGGCGCCCGTGGCTGTGATCCTCAACATGCATACTCAAGTGGCCACATTCCGATACCTCTACAATGCGCAGTATGAGCAAACAAGAAGTTCCTACCCCTACAAGAAGTCGCATCTGTGTGGAACCTGCGTCATTCTACTTCCGGCCAATCTTCTGCACTGACTGCAACGAGGCCAGGAGCACGAGTTCTTTATGCGATGACGTCACGTCGGCGGCAAATTGTTGAACACTAGGTTAGGAATTTGGAAGGAGGCCGTTATTAGTGGTGACGTGTTTCTATAAGTAGTGTACGTGACCTTTTTGGTCTGTAAAATGTTTCAGGGAGCTATATTTAATGCAGCTGAGGTGATGTGCATCGGTTGATTTAAATTATTCTAGGTGGAATGTTGTTCATATAATTTATGATACATCACAGACACTGGCTATCAGAAAGGCGCACTCGTTCGTGAAAAAAAAAAAAAAACAATAAATTACAAAATGTAGAATTTACTATAAACCGTATGGTAATAAGTAATAACAATTTTGCATATTGTAGGGCATGGGCCAACTACGTTCCTTTTTTTCTCCGCTATTATTTTGGTAATGATAAATCTTTGGTGGAAATGGCTTTAGTGAATTATATTACTTTGAAAACATTTGGTTAAGTGCAAAAAAATTCAATTAATGTTTTTTTATATAATGTTTTCCATTGTTTTGCAATTACAGAAATACCTACGTACATTGTCAACAATTCCACAAAATATTAACAAAACAGAAACCCAAAGTCACAATTTAAAGAATTTATGAAATACCTATAACTACCTATATAAGGGTGACAAATTTTTCTTATAAAACAAATATTTTAGAATGTGAATTCATATTTTATTTGTCACAAAAAAATTTCACAGGTTCAGAGATAGATTATAACTGAAAGAGCGATTCATTTTTTAAATGTCAATATAGAATTTACTGCTTCTAAGATCAAAATGTGAATTCATATTTTACTTGTCAAAGAAAAATGTCACAGGTTCAGGGACATTTTATGACTAAAAGAGCTGTTAATATTTTTAATGTCAATAAAGAATTGATTGCTTCGAAGAACATGCTTTTAATTTATTGTTATTATAGCACACAACTAATTTTTATTCTCCTTCCCAGTTCTTGACATTGAGAGATCTTACATGGCGTGTTAAAGATATGAAAATAACGCGTATTTAGTTTCTCTTTGAACAGAGTACATACGTATTTGGTCACTATATTTTCTCCAAATTTTTAATTTAGAAGTTAATGGTAACGTCTATATTCTTACATTAAAAAAGGGTACTTGAAATTATTTATAATTATGGCACATTATAAACAAAACCTCAAAATTTCCGAAAAATTTTTTTTTATCATTTATATAATACGTTTACAATACATTCAGGCTATTATACTATGAGTAATAAAATACATACATTACTCTAGAACATATAATACAATCAATAAAATAAATATAACTTATTTTCTTTTAAATTATGACAGCTGCTCTAGTATAGTTTGGTTTGATATGCATTTTTTGTGCAGTTAGTTGCAGCTCTATGAATAAAGTGAGTTCAAGGAAGACGTTCAAAAAATGATATATTTTTCATAAATTGCGTGAACGATAAGATAAAAATTTTATTAATCGTTCACAAAATATTATTCCATTTCAATCACATTTTCATCGATTTTACACATAACCATACCTTTCAAATGCTATTGTATATAAAAGTACATATATACAAAAATTTGTTGTATACTGTACATACATTTTGTTGTGTTTTACGCACGACAACTTCCATAATTATAAGTTTACAGTAATTACAGGTTCAATTTCTGTTTCAAACTGATATGAGTGAAATGCATGCGATTTACAAAATAAAAGGATATTTTTTTGGCTGCATGGCAAACGGCATGATACCATAGACCTGCAATGGTCAGTTACTCATGATCGCACTACTCGCATCACTGTCATTTTTATAGGCATCAGCAAATGCTCGTGGCGATTGCCAGACACACAGGCAGACACGCATACTCTCCGCCTCTGCTAGTAGGCAGGTGCTTAGTCCTCTTCCAACTGTTCACAACCCATTACCAGGCCTGTTATTGCGCACATCATCACCTCGCCCTCCCTGTTCATTCATCTTTCGACATATTCACGTAGTCCCACTTTCTACCACTGTGCTACGAAGGCAGCAGCTTCCTAGGTATATTAAAGAATGTTTTTTGTATTTCCAAGAATGTACAATTATTTGACATGTTATCGTTACTGCGATTCATTTATATGAAATTATACGCTAATATCTTTGACTTTAAGCGAAAAAAGCTGTACACCTGTAGACTGGATTATTTATTTTTAAAATAAATAATCCAGTCAACAGGTGTAATATGTACAGGAACTTATTTTCATAAACTGAACTTTTAGAACACTTATAAATTCTTACCTGGTTAGATGACGTATTTTTTAAGAAAATCAATTTTGTTATTTATCTAGAGAAGAAATACGTCCATTCTTGGGTAAGAAATTGACATTTTAGTTACTCATTAATTAATTTACCTATCAAAGAGACTTACTGCTATGACATATTTTACAGTGAATAAAATATAAATATCTACCTTTCATATGAAACTCAAGCCATGATTTTCTTACAATTTTGGAAGTCTCTACACTACTTTTTAAAAAGTTGTACATTTACTGTGTTGCTGGTTGCATCACTATAAGGAGATCCACTTTACTTCTTCTACCTTAACACCCACCTCCGGGGACGATTTGAAATTTTTTAATATCGAGCATGTTTAACTGAATGGTTTGGAGCCTGGAGGTTTCGTCATATTTACCTTTCGTGCATAACATTGCGACGTAAATTCCAAACTAAGACTTTCAACTATTTATGTGAAATATTAATTCTTTCAAAGCATGTTCTTTTTCTTATATTTGTAACAACAAGTTCAGAAAAAAACACGAAAAGAAAAATGGGTCTTGAGAGCCGATGAGGATGAACCGAGGTGAGTATGGAGCGGCGCCAGAATGAAACGGCAGGAAAAAGAGGAGATCCCTGAGAAAACACGCTGACCAGCGGCATCGTCCGGCACGATTCCTACTTGCGAAAATCCGGGAGTTACCCGGATGGGGATTGAACCCGGGTTGCCTTGGTGGGAGGGGACATGACTTAACGCTCAGCAACCGCGGCTCTTTTTCTTTAAATATAAAAATTATTCAGCCAGTTTTGCTTCCCAGACGAAGAAGAAAGGTGAACAATCGGCGTAGCTCCAAAATCTTGGTCAGATGTAACATATGGGCTTTATATAAGGCTTAAAAACAAAATGGTTTTTTCTTTAACACGTTGAACGTAATAACTTTTTTTTTTTTTTTTTTTTTGTGTTTGCACTTCATTTTCAGCGCATACTTATAAAGCAGGGAGAGATCGAAAGGGCAAAGAAATACTCGTTTAGCTGGCTGTCATGTGCGCAGTGAGGCGCATTACAACACCACTCGCGTTTGAATGTGACCTTGCTTGATATGCGGCGAGTACTCTCCCTCGGCAGTTGAAGCTGTTCTGTCGCCGGCCATATTAAGTCAAGCCCCCGAGCAGGCAGTGTGATAGTAGGGGGAGTGGGTGGGGAGGCAGAGATCCTCTGTATATGGCGTGGCGCCGTGGGACAACACATCGCCCGACCACCACTTGTCGCTCGAGTACTTGCGCGCCGTCGACCTGTGGAAAAGATCGTACCTTTCAGCCACAGAATAGATGAAGTTCGCAGAAGTAAAATAGCGTGGCGGTTTATTAAATTTGGGTGTACCCATTTTCTATTGGTTGACTGATGACAGTGTCCACCCGGATCCGCGTTCTTTGTATTGCGTCTCTTCAGTACATATTTTTTTCTAAGTTATTTTGCACGGCCTCCTCAATATAATTGATTTCATGGATTGGTATATTTGTCTTCTTGAATGCTCTTTTGTCTGTACCTTCATAGAACAGAGCTGGTTTTGTATAAACACACTCGAGGAAAATGTTAAATTTTATTTTGTTATATTCTCTCACTTCGTCTATCAGCTGGTTGATTATATTTTGCCTTATGTTGGTAAAATAATTACAAATATATTTTTCAGTATCATTTGCGGGTTGTTACGTGGGGTTTTTTGAAAGAAGGCACCGTCGTGGAAGAAAAACGTCTTGAGTACGTTCCACTTTTATTTTAAATGCGTTTTGGGCCACGTACTTCTTCAAATTGGTCCTGAATGCCGTTTCTGCCTCGACGAACACGTGAGGGGTTTGCTGACCAGCGCCGACAACTATTCGGGGTCGCGAAAATCAAGCAGGGCTCTGAACCTTTCAGCCTATACGCTTCTGGGGAGCCACGTCGAGTCGCCGTATTCTTTGCAAGTATATGAGCATTTGTCGCGGTTAAAGTGGTTGCTAGTTTCATGACGACGTTCCTCGCTGGCCCGCTAAACATCACATTACAACATTTTTAAATTCAAAGTTTCTACCTGCCTGATCTCGCTTGTTCAGCTGCGAAGGTGTTTATGAATATCATCCCTGCGTCTTATTTGTACCCCAAATTTCTTGCAAATCTGAGAATCGGCGTTGAATGGATTGTATACGCAACTGGCCTCGTATCGGAGCCATTTAGATGGAGAATAAAGTGCTTACCACAAAACCCACAGGAAAATATAACTGGAGGTGACATCATTCCTACCCCAACAAAATAACTCGCCTAAATAAGGTCCTGGTGCCCAAGCCCCACAGTACACAGCCCCTGCCGCCAACCCAATGATTTGAGAAAGTGTCAGGGTGCATTTGCTTCACATACACCTAGTGAGTTATGGGAGTTTCGGCTTCCGGTCTCATAACACGAAATGCCATCCGGTGGCGTATGAGGGTTCGGCGGCCTACCCCAACAGGTGTTTGAACGACGAATGCAAAACGACGGTCGGCCATGGGTCGCCTCACATGTGAAGAACCCACATAGCAACATGCAACATGAATACAATTTCATTTGATTTTTTTGTAATAAAAATTTTATTTAGTTACTTACAGTGTCATTCTTACCCAAGAAAAAAAAAATTTGAAATTCTCGAGTTTACGAAATTTGATTAAATAATTATATGTATTAAGTTCTCAATATACATCAGTATATGTCCTCGCCATCCCTCTCTTTAATAATGTATTTATATTTTTTAATCCCATATAATGTACCCTAAATTTTTTGTATTGTTTGAAAGATAGTGCAGACAATTAAATTAACGGCGCCGGTGAGTGATCTGACGAAGGAAAAAAGAAAAACGAAAAGCTAACATAAGAAAATCCTGGACGTTACCCACCGGGAATCGAACCATGACTTGTCATAGCGGCAAGCCACCACAATACACCGCTGTGTCACCGCGGTTGCCCGGAGGTTATCTCTCACTAGTCCTGCATGTGACGAAGAAACGGGTTGGAAATCAGAGGGAATCATTGTATGCTCCGACCCGCTTCACATACTATGAGAGTATCTCACACACGCACACACACATACGCATGCACACATGCACGCACCATCACGCCTGATTAAAAAATGTACGCTATATTCAATAGAAAAATATGAAAGGGGGAAAGATTCAATTTTTAATGTCAATATACATTTTAAAACAAATTTACGTCAACGTCATTTTTACTAGCGGATGGGCAAGCTTTTATTCGCTGTACACACATTTCCGTCATTTTTATATTCTCTAGGAACAAACACATTACGAAAACGTGAAAATAAATTTCGAAATCACAGGCATAGTCTTAACGATCTCCCGTTCTTGTAAAAAAATTCACACTTTTGACTAATGTAATTACATCTAAAGAACGATAATATTCTTTCCTTTAAGAAAAAGTATACAGTATGAGTAAAAGTTCAGCTCCAATAAAAAATCGATGAGCAGCTTGAGTAAGTAATGAAATGTGTGGTATGTGATGATAAAAAATTCAGCTCAGTTAGGAGAAATGAATCTGTACTCACCGACTAAAAAATTAGCTGCGATGGAAAGAGGACTCGTCAGCAGTTCGACAGCCACTCGAGCCTACTGATTCGAAGACTTGAAAAAAAGGAACACTATAAATTAAATAATCTGAACGATAAAGGGC
Source organism: Clitarchus hookeri (assembly GCA_002778355.1). Lineage (NCBI taxonomy): Eukaryota > Metazoa > Arthropoda > Insecta > Phasmatodea > Phasmatidae > Clitarchus > Clitarchus hookeri. The sequence continues at coordinate 152,544 of NQII01002421.1, read as the reverse complement.
AAACATCGCTGTAAGGACTAGTGTAGATTTTTATTTTTATTATTACCTGCTAACAAAATACTCAGTACGAAACAGGAACTCGGCGAAGACAGCTCGTCGTGAAGATGGCACACGTGGTTCTCAAGCCGAGCGGATCCCACCAAAATGGTAGCTCTATGCTGGGTGGAAACACAGGTGGCGATGTCTGTAAACAGAATATAACACATTATAGGGTACCCTTGTGTAATTAAGTGTTTTGGCATACACCTCACCGCGAATCGAGCCCGGTTCTCCTAGGTGGGAGGCGAGCAATCTGACTTCTGGCTCACTGCAAAGCATGTAGGAAGCAAAAATCTGCAAATGTTCGGAAGATGAAACGATGCGTGCTTTTTTCAACCATATAAACGTGATGATAAGGCTCGTATCACGAGGGGGGACCACCACTTCTCCAATTTTCCTTTTCTCCGATTTTCCATTTCTCCGATGCCAACTAAGCCACTGCTCCGATTGTGCATTTCTCCGATTGCTGCTTGTCCGCCCACGCAGGGATAGATGCCCACGGAGGGATAGATGCCCACGGAGGGATAGATGCCCACGGAGGGATAGATGCCCACGGAGGGATAGATGCTACTCCATCTCCGGCACTTCGCCTTTGCTTTAGTGTCCTTTCTTAATTTTCGCCCATCAACAAGAGACAAGGATTTACTGGCAGTAACTGACTAGCCGGCAGGCACACCCTTCCGCGGTAATAACCCTAGCTATTCATGAGGTCTTCCACACAGAAACTACATAAGTGCCGTGTGATATTCTTACAACTCTTATAAACACATAGCTATTGTAGCGTTAGTTATAGTTTGTGGTACCCCATAAACTAGTATTATTTAGATAGAATAGGCTACTCACAAATAATATACTTTAAAATGCTATTTTTCTCTCATTATGTCTTGCGTCAAGTATTGCTCCACTTTCTTTTTGTGAAAAATGTGTTGCGAAAAATACAATGTACAACAGCAAGACACTTTCTTAGCCAATTCACATGATAACCATTCCTAGTGGTGCCAATGTGCAATAAAATCTTAAGTAGATATCCTTTGAAAACTGTTTTTATAATTACAACTGTTACAAGTCAATAATGTATCGAGCTCAGTTTATTTACGATTTTTCAAAATTGTAAAGTTATGATCTATCAAATTTCTTTGGCAGCTATTTTGGTATGTTAATCTTGCTACCTTCTACCCCATAATGCCGTACTCTGTTCACACGGACACATATTAGAAAATGTTTCTGATTTGCAGAATAAGGAACTTGATACATTTGAAAGTTGAATTTTTATAATATGTAAAACGAACTTATAGAGGCAATATTTTGAAATACGTAAATTAATTTTATATGATTCACTGTAATAGTAAATGCACCATACAACCAAAATAATCACTACTTTTATTACTATTATCAATTTGACAAGCTACTTTTTAAGATATTCTTCCGGGACTTGGTCTCGTACCACATCTTAAAACCAAGTTATGCAGCCCATTAAAAAATGGGAAACATGCAGCTATTTTTCTTCGTTTAAAATTTGAAAAATAGCAGTCTAGGGTAATGTATGCGAGGCCATTTACAAACAAATTCCATGATGATTATTAAAGTACTCGTAAACGTATTCAACTATAACTCACCGATTATTACGTAAAATAGTCTTATTAATTAAGTTTATCGGAAAAAGCTGGCAGTGCCTTTTCTGCGTAACTGATGCTGCTTAATTTTTACATGGGGATCGTTTTTGAGGTCAAAGTATTTTAATGCTAGGCCTAGTGTTGATGGCGCTAAGCTGTCAGTAAAGTGTTATAATTGTAACTTCCATTTGAGAAGGTGCTTAAATAGGTAAATTGAATTAAATTATAATCAATTTCATGGGTCTTAATAATATAAGTCTATCACACTGTAGTGGAGTTAAGGCGTAGTTCGCTAGCAAAACCATTTATTCGATGTGAAAGTTAAGCTTCACTAAGGTTTATTCTATTCAGGTTGGGAGAAAAATAAGATAATATACGTGACAGTTTGACATAGGGAAAATGTCCACCATTAGGTGTGCTCGTGTTCCAAAGAGATCGCTTTTAATCTGAGGATAAATGAATAAATTATATTCATTTGCGTATAAAAGTTTTTGTTTGGCCGCAACTGTGATAGCCTATATTTGCCTCAGACAAGTATTAAGTATTAACTTTATTTTGAAACTACACACCTCAAAACAGTTTTTCACCACCGACATTAGTAATTTATAGGTTGCTCACAGTCCAAGAAAGTATGGGATGAAGCTAGACACTATCTGTACAGACTACCACTGAAAACTCTTATACCCCTGCATTGCCCAGGAAGGCCACAGATGCCGGGGTGATAAGAAAGCATGTCTCGTCTTTGGTCGGCCACGTAAAAAAAGTTCCAGCGGACATCCTTCACTAGCAACCAAATTACAAGTGGTAGAAAATACTATTGAAGTGTGTAGAAAATGCATATTGTAGTATACTACAGTTGTGAGATATAGTTGCGACTTTAAACTCATCTGCCTAAGAAACGTCTGGATAAAGAAAAATTATTTATTCGTTCACACTGAGTTATAGCATTGCACAGCTTTGTTTTTTGGCCAGTTCGCCAAGGCGCGATACTAGGGAACGAACACAACTGGAAAACAATTACTTACTAGGTCAACTGGTTGCTGAAAACTCTCGATGTCTAGCTGGACGATACAGCAGTGGAACAAGACATAATCAACGGAACACATGGAATATAATATTGATGATCAAAATTATTGCTGAAAATACTGTACTAAAAATAAATTTAAAAAATAATTATATTTATGAAATTATTTGTAATAGAATTGCAATAAACTTTTATAATTAAAATTACACTCTTTTTGATTAGCATTGTCATAATTAGTAAAACAAGAAACATGCATGGATTTTTATCACACTAGCTTTTCTCGTGATTTAATTAGGCTTTAAGAATCAGCTTTTCCACTAATAAATAGAGTGCGAGAGAAATTAAAAAAATTACTTAAACATTAATTATAGTATTTTTATTAGTAAATTAGAATTCGAAAATATTCCGGGAAACGTTTCTAATTTTTCTTTCCATAAAAACCTAATTTGGACTATTACGAACATTTTAAAACTAAAAATTGCCAAAACGGTCCAGCCGTTCTCAAGTTATGCGCTTACCAACGAACAGCGTTTCATTTTTATTTATATAGATTTTGTCTAGCACCGAGCTGCTGATTCTTTCTACCAGGGTATTATTAATTAAATTGCGGTAATCAGTACGGAAAATGGCAGCTATAGGTTTCCAATTAATAATTTCAAATTGAATTCCTGCATTTAAAAAATGACAATTCGTAAAATTTAGCTGTGGTTTTAAGAATACCGTTGCAGTCTTGAAGTTTCCCAACGATCTGGGACCTGGGACTGGATATTCGCCGGAATACTACGGACTGTCTTCTGCCTTGATTTACCTAACGCTAATATCGCCATAGTGCAATGTTAAAGTTCATTCTGCACTTTATGTACGGCGAGGGCTGTAGAGAACCTGAAAAAAAAAAACACTAGGGTGACGACCGTGCACACCTTCTTATTAACTAGAGCTTGCTTAAGGACAGTCAACCTGNGAAAAAAAAAAACACTAGGGTGACGACCGTGCACACCTTCTTATTAACTAGAGCTTGCTTAAGGACAGTCAACCTGATCGTGTTTATCATAAAGAGGGCCGTAACGATTACTCGTAGGCGTCTTTATGTGGTATTCTGTAAGCGATATCTTTATTGATATCTTTGAGTAAAGACGTAAATTTGGCGAGGCAGCGACTTGTGTTCTGAAATCAACGATCTGATTGTTGAATTATATTGTTTCCGTTATTACAGAATGCACTGTTTCACAAATGTTCTTATTAAAGTGTAAATACATTTTCGAATTATACTTCTAAAATAAATTTACTTCTTTCTATGGATAAGGGATTTCAGGTGGTACTAGTTCATTTGTATTTGTAGAATAAACCTCAATACGTCAGCCATTTCCGTTTCATTTCAGTTCATAACGACAAATTGTTGACCGGTCTTTACATAAAGACAGTCACAAGGCATTCGAAAGACTATTATGGAGACATATTGAGTTACAGAATACAATTTCGCCTCGTAAAGATAGTTAAGCGGTAAATGTCTTTATATAAAGACAGTAATAAGTTAGAGAATAGGGCCCAGGTTCAAGAAGTCGTAAATCGATCATGCTACCATAAGGGCACAAAGAGCATTCACCCTTTGGGTTAGCTGTCCTGCCTAAAGGATCCACGATGGCTTATCTCAAAGAAAATTTCCTTTAAAGCATATTCAAATTAATATGTATTTGAATAAACCACGAATCGCGAGAGCGCTAGGAAATTTCAATAAATCGTACCACTTGGTTGCCGTAGTAACATTAAACAGCATTCTCCTTTGCGTGAGTCTTTCGTAAACATAACCAATTTAGCAAACTATAAAATATGTATAAAATATATGGGACTCATAAGCTCCGAAAGTCATACTTATTTAGTTAATTGATGCAATAAAAATAACTACGCTACAAAAATTCATATATGAAAAATAAAATTACGCCTTCGAACAAATTAATGATGTTATGATTGTCAAGACCGCCCTGCAACTGCGTTTACAATAGCAAATAGTAAAAATAAAGTGTTTGACATTTTGCGTTCATAAACAAGCTTATTAAGTGTAAAAACGTTACGAAATTAAGGCACATTAAAGATAGTTACGATTATAAGGGAATTTTCAATTTTCACTTCACATTTAATTAAAATGATTGTGCAATACAACGTTTTTCAAAATTTAGTTTTATTACAGAGTATCGACCAACGTATGGATATATTACTTTATATTTTCACTCTATTCCTCTAATACTCAGAGTAGATTCTAACACAATACAAATCGTTAGATTTACACAAGCAAATTTATTTATGAAAATGGNCCTCTAATACTCAGAGTAGATTCTAACACAATACAAATCGTTAGATTTACACAAGCAAATTTATTTATGAAAATGGATGTTATCATATTTTCTTATATACAAAACAAGAAAGCCTGGTACACATGCGACACTGTTTCTACACTGTTAGAAAAAAGTCTCCGTAAAATTACGGAAAGTACCAGTTACAAATTATTCAGACATCTTCCTGAAATTACGGATTCTTCGTTATTTTCAATAGCGTTCTCTCCANAAGTACCAGTTACAAATTATTCAGACATCTTCCTGAAATTACGGATTCTTCGTTATTTTCAATAGCGTTCTCTCCATAAATTTCACATAAATCTCCGTGAATTCACGAAACGTGTCCATAAACGTGTAAGTTTTTATTTTAAACCTGATCTTTATAAAAGTGAGTAACAAAAAACGTTTTCCTTTCGTTATTTGGGGGTTTCACTATGTATAAAAATGACTGTAAAAAGGTTTTAAAAAATGTTGTCCGGTAGCGGGATTTGAAATCGGAAAATAAAGTTGACAGTCTAACACCTTATCCACTAAACTTCCACGCTTTTACAAGAAAAACTATTGTTAATAAGGGACAAATGCAGAATGATGCGTGTATACCTCTCAGTCAAGTTAGAGTGCTTACGAGTGTGTTATTTTATTTCAGCTCTACAAAAAGGGACAAGAAAAAGTATACTTTTCCCGTGGTGTATTTCACTGTGTAGAGCAGAAAATTAAACAAAGTTTAAATAGTTTGCCCTGCAGTGGGATTGTAACACGAATCGATAAATTAACACTCAACAACTGGAATCACCCACATACCACAGGATATCTACTGGATATACCAATTACATTCACAATATCTTAAAATCATCATAGTCCAGATGAGAAATTCTTCAGGATATCCGGTGGACTTTGCTATTTCTGGATGTCCCTGGATATCCAGAACGTCCGTGGGGACTTCCATTAGATATTCTTTGGATATCTGTGAGCTATATGGGCATTTACCTACCACAACTTTACACGAAGTACTGTATTTCGTAAATATATTNCTTTGGATATCTGTGAGCTATATGGGCATTTACCTACCACAACTTTACACGAAGTACTGTATTTCGTAAATATATTATTTACACGAAAGTGACTAACGCCCCTCTCTTAGTTTCACGTCGTATTAGAGGGCTAGCTATTTGGTTTAATTTACGGTTTATGAAACGAGGTAACGAATAAATAGTTTTATTTTCGTTGTGTGCGTATTTCACTGTGTATAAAAAAGGCTAAGTCCTGTAGTGGGATTTGAAAAAGAATCAAAGAATTGCCACTCCATGAGTGGTTCGCCACTCACCCACTGCTATTTTACACGAAGATGGGATTTTATACGCTTCATGTATCACTTCATTGTTAGTCTCTCAAATTCGAAGCCATAAGAATACGAAGATCTTCCTTATTTTATATTTACGGAGTTAATTTCCGTTATTCGTCATTACGGAGTGCCTTTCCGTAAAATAAATCTACATCTCCGTAAAAGTTTCCGTATATCTACAGCAATTTATAAGAGTGTACTATGTGGCAAAATTTATTAGTTTCCAAACTATTAACACTTAGCTTCCCAAGTTCAGTTAATTAAAAAATTAGTTATACATAAGGGTTACGTGATTTTTTATTTCAAATCTTAGCATTGACATGAGCAAGTGCTTAATGTGGATTAAGTAGGCCTTTTGTAAAGGATATTCGCATTAAGGCTGGCCTTCTCCCACGTTTTCAATTGTAATTAACTCTTGTCGTGTAATGCATACATCTATATTGAGCCTTTCATTAATAAACACAGCGTTAAAAGCAAAGGGCTCTACGGCGAACATGTAATTTGAATTTCATATTTTGAGGAGATTAAATGTAGTTTTACGACAAATTTTCAAGGTGCACTAAGCTTGTATGCTTCAAGTTATTGCATTTCATGAAAAAATCAAGTTTTGCCTATGTTAATTTGTCCTTAAATAGTTGAGACATACAGTAGGAAGGCTTAAAGATTCTCTTGAAATCACTTTAAATTAGTTATAGATCTGTACCTTTGGATAAAAATATACATTTTTAAAAAAAAAATCTTTGAAAACCAGTTGCCAAGGGTTTTTATCGGTACCACTACAAATAAGATACTGTAAATTGTACGCTAATTTTCTTGACATCTTGAATGATATATTACATACCTTGACGATTCAGTCCTGTACTTTAGTTTACCGTTTCATATGTTGTAGGGTTACGATAACGTTTACTGTTTTCCTCCCGTAATTTTTCTGCAACATCATATGAGTTTCTTGAACTTGTACAACATTTTTATAGTATATTATACAGAATTTCTGGCACTGAAGAAAATGAATAAATCGAGAGTTTTATTAGAAACCCATAATGATTTGAAATATCTCAGCCGCGAAATTTGAGACTGAACTTGGAATCACTAGATCATGCTTTATATATATACCAGTAATATATTTTTCAAAAAATATAATTTTGTGCCAATACTGTGGCTGTGTACGAATTGATCATGCAGTATATTAGCATTGTTACATGCTGATGCTCGCACTAGACGCGAGCTCCATGCACGGCCTGGCTCTGTGAGGAGGGGAACGAAACCTCGACCCTCCTCATCCCCCAGGCAGACCCGCTCGTTGCCCCACCTCTCGCACGACAGCCGGGGGAATTATTGACAGCGGCGACCTAGCTGGCGTTACAGCCCCTCCTCCCCCCTCTTGAAAACATAAAATAATTTTCAAATCAGGAACTAAAAGTACTTTTAGTATAATTTAAAATTAATTGTGAAATTGAGATTTTTCCACTTTTTGTGACTTAATTTCATAATGTAGCTTCCAAATAGTATTTTACTAAATTTAATTTTCAAAAAATTAATGACCAAAATATGTTTGGTTAAAAGTTAGGCAACAAATTACACCCATTTTTTTAAATTTATAATTTTGCATTTTCAATTTATTTCCTATAGACTGAAATTTTTTTATAAAATTAATTTCTTTAAAATATNCTTTGGATATCTGTGAGCTATATGGGCATTTACCTACCACAACTTTACACGAAGTACTGTATTTCGTAAATATATTTTTTACACGAAAGTGACTAACGCCCCTCTCTTAGTTTCACGTCGTATTAGAGGGCTAGCTATTTGGTTTAATTTACGGTTTATGAAACGAGATAACGAATAAATAGTTTTATTTTCGTTGTGTGCGTATTTCACTGTGTATAAAAAAGGCTAAGTCCTGTAGTGGGATTTGAAAAAGAATCAAAGAATTGCCACTCCATGAGTGGTTCGCCACTCACCTACTGCTATTTTACACGAAGATGGGATTTTATACGCTTCATGTATCACTTCATTGTTAGACTCTCAAATTCGAAGCCATAAGAATACGAAGATCTTCCTTATTTTATATTTACGGAGTTAATTTCCGTTATTCGTCGTTACGGAGTGCCTTTCCGTAAAATAAATCTACATCTCCGTCAAAGTTTCCGTATATCTACAGAAATTTATAAGAGTGTACTAGGTGGCAAAATTTATTAGTTTCCAAACTATTAACACTTAGCTTCCCAAGTTCAGTTAATTAAAAAATTAGTTATACATAAGGGTTACGTGATTTTTTATTTCAAATCTTAGCATTGACATGAGCAAGTGCTTAATGTGGATTAAGTAGGCCTTTTGTAAAGGATATTCGCATTAAGGCTGGCCTTCTCCCACGTTTTCAATTGTAATTAACTCTTGTCGTGTAATGCATACATCTATATTGAGCCTTTCATTAATAAACACAGCGTTATTAGCAAAGGGCTCTACGGCGAACATGTAATTTGAACTTCATATTTTGAGGAGATTAAATGTAGTTTTACGACAAATTTTCAAGGTGCACTAAGCTTGTATGCTTCAAGTTATTGCATTTCATGAAAAAATCAAGTTTTGCCTATGTTAATTTGTCCTTAAATAGTTGAGACATACAGTAGGAAGGCTTAAAGATTCTCTTGAAATCACTTTAAATTAGTTATAGATCTGTACCTTTGGATAAAAATATACAAATAAGATACCGTAAATTGTACGCTAATTTTCTTGACATCTTGAATGATATATTACATACCTTGACGATTCAGTCCTGTACTTTAGNCGTAAATTGTACGCTAATTTTCTTGACATCTTGAATGATATATTACATACCTTGACGATTCAGTCCTGTACTTTAGTTTACCGTTTCATATGTTGTAGGGTTACGATAACGTTTACTGTTTTCCTCCCGTAATTTTTCTACAACATCATATGAGTTTCTTGAACTTGTACAACATTTTTATAGTATATTATACAGAATTTCTGGCACTGAAGAAAATGAATAAATCGAGAGTTTTATTAGAAACCCATAATGATTTGAAATATCTCAGCCGCGAAATTTGAGACTGAACTTGGAATCACTAGATCATGCTTTATATATATACCAGTAATATATTTTTCAAAAAATATAATTTTGTGCCAATACTGTGGCTGTGTACGAATTGATCATGCAGTATATTAGCATTGTTACATGCTGATGCTCGCACTAGACGCGAGCTCCATGCACGGCCTGGCTCTGTGAGGAGGGGAACGAAACCTCGACCCTCCTCATCCCCCAGGCAGACCCGCTCGTTGCCCCACCTCTCGCACGACAGCCGGGGGAATTATTGACAGCGGCGACCTAGCTGGCGTTACAGCCCCTCCTCCCCCCTCTTGAAAACATTAAATAATTTTCAAATCAGCAACTAAAAGTACTTTTAGTATAATTTAAAATTAATTGTGAAATTGAGATTTTCCCACTTTTTGTGGCTTAATTTCATAATGTAGCTTCCAAATAGTATTTTACAAAATTTAATTTTCAAAAAATTAATGACCAAAATATGTTTGGTTAAAAATTAGGCAACAAATTACACCCATTTTTTTTAATTTATAATTTTGCATTTTCAATTTATTTCCTATAGACTGAAATTTTTTTATAAAATTAATTTCTTTAAAATATAATTTAAATATTAAATTCACAATATTGGAATTTAAATTACTATGATCTGGATTTAATTATACAGAACCTGGTTCATAACTTTCATATACATAACTACACCGACAGTACGCAAATCGATCGTAAAATATGCCTACACAGAGACTGTCTTGTCCACCATAATGAAAAATGGAAAATTACGCCACATTTAAATTGAATTATGTCACCAAGATGTCTTTAAAAGTCATTAAAAGAAGAAACTTTGCATGGATGAGTATTTAAAATAAAAGTGTCACTCCAAATAATTTGTATAGCATGGAAAATTATTTTTTTGCGCTTGCAGTTAACAAATTATTATAATACAAAAATGTATGTGTGATTCACACACAAGGGTTAATTTTTTTTTTTTGCACTTCAGTTTAGGAGAGCTATTTATGTGTGCCCCGACATTTATATTTTCCTGTCCCTTTTACGATGCGCCACTGAGTGCNTCAGTTTAGGAGAGCTATTTATGTGTGCCCCGACATTTATATTTTCCTGTCCCTTTTACGATGCGCCACTGAGTGCAGGCTAGTCAACGGTACGAGTGACTGAATGTCTCTTCTTTGCCTCGATGCGGAATATTTCACGAACTAGGCTAAGAGAAATATATTTAGTATGTTCAATTTGTTCCCTATTTACAAAAATGCCTGTCCTATTTATTTTGGACCCAGGTGAAAATGCGGAAATTTGCATACCCTCTTGTTTGTCGGCGACTGAAATTTACATAACCTACATAATTTCTGCAATAACTGAATTTTCTGGCTTTATCAAATGTAGCCCTAACTCAAGCACACTTCAGGATGTCCCAGTCAAGTCTCCAAATTACTAACATATCGGCAATCTCTATTCGGTAGCCAAGACGCAACCCCAAGGCAACCGCTCTTCAAGGCGGCCCGGGAACAATTCTCGAATTAAATAACACTACCAAACTCACCACATCATTAGAAACGTAACCCCGACGCAACCATACTTCAGGGCTTCCGGGGAGCAAGTCCAGGAAACATTCCTCCTCGCATCATCCCTCCACACTCCCAAATATAGACGAGGCACCGAATCTAATGTTTCTAATTGAACAATTTGTTAATATTTTGTTACTCGCTGCCAGCATTGACACGGTAGTGGAACACTGACCACGATCCAACTCTTCCCAAGTCAGACCCATTGTCTGCTACGTCGCCCAGCCAGAAGGGGAATGATTTACCTGAACTGGTGTCACTGTCCCATCCTGCTAGAGGAGTCAACGATTTGAGAGTTTGTTCAAGACCCTTCCAGCTAACACCTCCCTCGGCGTGTATTCAGGTGTGAAGAAGGTTCTGGGTAAGGGCACCTACATTTTCAATATAGGGGACCACGGTGGCTGAGTGGTTAGACTGCTCGCCTCCCTCAAGGCTAACCGGGTTCATTCCCCAGCCGAGTCACTCCGGATTTTCGCAAGTGGGAATTGTTCCGGACGATGCCACTGGTCGGCGGGTTTTCACGGGGATCTCCCGTTTCCCCGTCACCTCATTCCGGCGCTGCCCCATACTCACCTCGCTTCATACTCATCGACTCTCAAGACCTCGATGTTAAGAGCTGCCCTAATCTCTTCACTCATTACAATGCCAATANCGCTTCATACTCATCGACTCTCAAGACCTCGATGTTAAGAGCTGCCCTAATCTCTTCACTCATTACAATGCCAATACGACCGCATCCGGAGGGTCAGCAGTCTGTGATAAACATCTGGCTTGATTACAAGTGTGTAGCGAAGATCGGGGTAGCGAGTAACTTAGGAGAAAAAGACCGGCGACGAACAAGGGCGTTACGGACTGCGGCGGACGTATGTATGTGTGTGGCGGAGACAAACAAGCGTTTGCGAAAGGANTTACGGACTGCGGCGGACGTATGTATGTGTGTGGCGGAGACAAACAAGCGTTTGCGAAAGGAAACTCTGGTGATGTATGAAATGAAACCAGTTGGGACTTGATTATATACTTGAGTGTAGACCTTAATCCCGGAACTGTCAGATACATATAGTATATACGTACAACAGATTATACATATTAAACATACTTAAAAGCTGGCGGTCTTCACCTCGANCGCTTCATACTCATCGACTCTCAAGACCTCGATGTTAAGAGCTGCCCTAATCTCTTCACTCATTACAATGCCAATATGACCGCATCCGGAGGGTCAGCAGTCTGTGATAAACATCTGGCTTGATTACAAGTGTGTAGCGAAGATCGGGGTAGCGAGTAACTTAGGAGAAAAAGACCGGCAACGAACAAGGGCGTTACGGACTGCGGCGGACGTATGTATGTGTGTGGCGGAGACAAACAAGCGTTTGCGAAAGGAAACTCTGGTGATGTATGAAATGAAACCAGTTGGGACTTGATTATATACTTGAGTGTAGACCTTAATCCTGGAACTGCCAGATACATATAGTATATACGTACAACAGATTATACATATTAAACATACTTAAAAGCTGGCGGTCTTCACCTCGACTGGTATGAGCTTGGCAGTTTTCGGTTTGACTCAGAGGGTGCTGGGAAGCCATGGACTCAGGATTGTCGAATGTACCCGAATGTGCTCAGCAGGTATGACCACTGACACTTCAAGCATATACATCTTGTTTCTGTGAGTCTTCGACCATATTGGTTTTATTTCATAGGGTATGTCAAATAGAAAATCTTGATTTATTATCCAATTAATTTTTATTTTATTTTAAAATAAATATAAAAAAATGATTAATGTTTTAACATTAAAAATTTTATAAAAAAAATTATAATTTTTTTTATATGCACGGAAATATTATACAAAGAGTATTGCGGAAACATGCATAGGTCACACATTCAATTACTAAATTTTTAGTCTCTTCTTTTAAAGCATAATTATTACACGATGTCAGAATCTGTAAATTATTTACTGCCATGACTGTTATGTAGAGACAAATATGCTACACGGATATATTTCTTTAATCTATATATGTGTGACCTATCCAAGCCCATCTTATGAGTAAAAACCACCTGCCCAAGTCATGTTACAATCATGGTATGGATGAGCTTCTACCAACACTTGTATAGCAATATGCAGTTATAAGATAAATACGAATACTGATATGTCCTTAAGACATGGGATCTGCGAAGGCAGCCCTGGTGATAATCAGTCTTATCTTTCGTATTCTTTTCAGATATCAATAATTCGATCAATCCCAATCCTCAGCAATCCTCACCAATACTCCCCAATCCCCTTCTGTAATCAGCACCACATGCACCACATGCACCACAATCAGAATCACATGCACCACAATCAGCACCACACACAACAAAATCAGCACCACAAAGACTACAATCATCACCACATGCACTACATTAAGCACCACATACACCACAATCAGCACCACATGCACCAAATCAGCACCACATGCACCAAAATCAGCACCACATGTATCATAATGAAAACCACATATGCTACAATCAGCACCACATGCACCACAAGTGTAAACCTCCTTAGTAATCCCATAGCATAATCCTCAGTAATTCTTCTCCACCATCATCACTCATNCCACAATCAGCACCACACACAACAAAATCAGCACCACAAAGACTACAATCATCACCACATGCACTACATTAAGCACAACATGCACCACAATCAGCACCACATGCACCAAATCAGCACCACATGCACCAAAATCAGCACCACATATATCATAATGAAAACCACATATGCTACAATCAGCACCACATGCACCAANCATGCACCAAATCAGCACCACATGCACCAAAATCAGCACCACATATATCATAATGAAAACCACATATGCTACAATCAGCACCACATGCACCAAAAGTGTAAACCTCCTTAGTAATCCCATAGCATAATCCTCAGTAATTCTTCTCCACCATCATCACTCATAACACTAATCCTCAGCATTCATCCCCACCAAAGCTCATCAAACTCTCCACAATCCTCTGTAATCCCCCGCAATGCTCACCAATCCCCCGCATTCCTCCGTAATCCTCCCAAATCTTCCTCTGCAGTCCTCTGCAATCCTAGGCAATCCTCAACAATCCTTTTCCGATATACTCCACAATCCTCCCCTATCCTTGTCAATCCTCGGCATTCCTCCACAATCCTCACCAATACTTTCCCATAATCCTCCACAGTCATCATCAATCTTTACTAATAATACTCCACAATACTCCGCAATCCTCGCCAATCTTCATCTGCAATCCCTACCAATATTCTTCTGCAATCCTCAGTAATACTTACCAAACCCCATCAATCATCACCAATCCTCACGAATCCTTCCAAATCCTCACAAATCCTCTCCATTTCTCAGCAATTCTCTCCAAACTTAGCCAATGGTTCACAAACCTTCTTTGCAATTCTCTGAAATCCTCAGCAATCCTCATCTATCCTCCTGTGCAATCATCAGCAATCATTCGCAATATTCAACAATTATCCTCTGCAATTTTCACAAATACTCACCAAACTTCACCAAACCTCCTCTGCAATCCTCACCAATCCTCAGCAATCCTCCTCCACAAACCTCTGCAATCCTGTGCAATCCTCCACAATCCACACAAATCCTCACCAATCCTCATCTGCAATCTTCAGCACTTCACCACCGCAATCCTCACTAATCGTCAGTAATCCTCCTCACCAATGCTCACCAATCCTCCTCACCAATACTCTGCAATATTATGCAATTCTAAACAATCCTCAGCAATCTTCAGTAATAATCGTCACCAATCCTTCGATCAATCCCAATCTCTCATTCAATCCTTCGATCAAAGGCTTCTGTTTGTCGTCAGTCCCTACCTATACATATAGAAATTACTTCAATTTGCCAACAGTCTCCAAATTAGCACATATCGACTAAATTAATGTTTTGTATGCAGTTCACTGTCTTTGCATTTGTATACTTAGGTCTTCATTAGTATTCTGTATGCAGATATTTACATTAATAGTCGAGGGATCATAGAACCACTTTAAAGATATGTGTGATAAAAGGATATTCACACAAACAATTAAAACAGATTTTTTTGATTTACAAAAAATTTACTCTTATTTTACACATTACAATTTTGAAAGAAAGCTGTTCATCACATCATGCGATATAATAACTGCCATTCAGTTCAGTTATTATTGAAGACATCTAGCTGTAGAAGAAATTTCCTACGTGTTGCAAAGTGATAACATTTCTAAGTGCAGCAACATGTAACGTATGTTCTTAGTATCTTCCGCCTTCTCCATGTCGCTTGTTATAGCAAATGTTGTAGAGGAGTGTGTCAGAACATCGAGAAAATCGCCACGCGACTTCTGCTATATAGAAAAGTAAATTCAATATAGAATACAAAACAAGAGGTGAAGGTGATCATGAAGACAGCATTGATGAAAATGAACACAAAGACCGTGTTGGTGCTGAAGATGATGGCGATTTACTCGATGATTTGACACACCTCTCCACCACGTTTGCTGCAACGAGTGACATGAAGAAGGCGGAAGATGCTGAGAACATATGTTACATATTTCCAGAAGACCCAAATTAACATGTTGGTAGCTCTGGAACATGGTGGAAATTTCCCGCACATTAACAAGATATCTTCAATCATTACTTAACTGAACATCACGGATTGTATCGCATTATGTGATTAACAGATTTCTTCGGAATTTGCAGTAAGTATAATTGGAATAATGATTTTTAATAAAACAAATATTTTCATTTTTTTGTGAAGAGTATCCTTTTACCACTCATGACTTAAAAGTCGTTCTACGAGCACTTGACTATTAAAATAAAGGTCTTCGTACAAAATATTAATTAATACTTTAGTATAAAAATGCAAAGACTGTGGACTGCATACAAACAATTAATTCAGTCGACATGTGAAAATTTGGAGACAGTTGGCGATTGGATGTAATTTCTATATGTATGGATAGAAACAGATTGCAAACAGAATCATTTGATTGAAGGATCGAAAGAGGGTTTGAGATTGATGGATGAATTCGAGAGGTTAAGTGTGGATTGCTCAGGATTAATGAGTATTTGTGAGGATTATTACTGAGGATTGCGGAGGAAAATTTCTGAGTATAGGCGAGGAGGATAACTAAGGATTGCTGAGGAGAATAGTTGAAGAGGATTTGTGAGAAATGGTGAGGATTGTGGATGTTTGCAGTGGGTTGCAGAGGATAATTACGGAGGATTGCTGAATATTGCGGAGGACTGCTTAGGAATGCAGAGGGGGATTGCTAAGGACTGCATAGGAGTATTGCTGAGCACAGCAGAGGAGGATTGCAGAGGTGGATTGCTGAGGATTGGATAGGATTGTGAATCATTGCTAAGGATTGGTGAGGATTACCGAGGGGAATTGGTAAGTATTGCTGAGGAGGATTGAAGAGTGTTTCAGAGGATTGCTGAGGAGGATTTGTGAGGACGATTCTAGAGTATTGTAAAGGATTGCTTAGGATTGGTGAGGATTGCAGAGGGTTAGTGAGGATTGCAGAGGATTGGTGAGGATTGCAGAAGGTTGGTGAGGATTGCAGAGGATTGGTGAGGATTGTTTTGAATTGCTGACGATTGGTGAGTATTGAAGACGAGGATAGCAGAGGATTTCTTAAGAGGATTGCATATAACTTCAGAGGATTGGAAAGTATTTTTGAGGATTGGTGAAGATTTGTGTTGTTTGTGGAGGATTCGTGAGGATTTCTGTGGATTTGTTAGAATTGGTAAAGATTTTTGAGGATTACAGAGCAGGATTCGTCATTATTGGTGAGATTTTGTGAGGATTGATGAGGTTTCGTGAGGATTGGTGAGGATTGCAAAGGATTGGTGACAATTGCGGAGGATAGGTGAATATTGATGAGGATTGGTGAGGATTGCGGAGGATTGGCGAGGATTGCGGAGGATTGGTGAGGATTGCGAATGATTGGTGAGGATTGCGGAGGATTAGTGAGTGTTTTGAAGATTACTGAAGAATGGTGAAAATTACAAAGGATTCTTGAGGATTGGTGTGATAATTGCTAAGGTTTGCTGAGAATTGGTAAGGATTTGTAAGGATTTCTGTGGTTTGCAGAGGATGATTGGTGATGATTACTGAGGATTGCAGAGGAGGATTGCAGTAGATTGTGAAGGAAGTTTGCTAATTATTGTGGAGAAGGATTGCTGTGGATTTGTGATGATTGCGGACAATTGGGACTGACCAAAGTATTGTTATATGAGAAGAGAATAATATATGAGATTATCACCTGAATTACCCTAGTACTGTCCAAGTCCCAAGGGCCTNATTGTTATATGAGAAGAGAATAATATATGAGATTATCACCTGAATTACCCTAGTACTGTCCAAGTCCCAAGGGCCTAGTTTAATAAGTATTAAAATCATAACTAAGTATGACAATATATATGTGTTGGTAGATGCTGATGATGCCATGATTATAACATACTTACGCAGGTGGTCGCTACTTGCAAGATGGGCTTCGTTTAGTCACAAATACATGCCATGTTTAAAAAATCTGATTATCATGCTTATACCTATATTACAGTGAGGCAATGAAAAATATACAGATTCTGATATTGTGTAATGATTAGACGCCAAGAGAGGAGACCGCTAATGTAGTAACGAATGATATATTCTCCGCAATACTGTATGTACAATTTCGTTATGAAATTAAAATAAATAATTTTTAAATAAAATTACTGTAATTGAAAAAAAGAATGGTTAAATGGGATGATAAATACAGATGGTCGCCGACACCTGTAAACAGACATATTTGCTTGAAATGCTAGTGGTCGTAACTGCTGAGCAATTTCGATTACATTCGACAATCCCGAGTCGAAGACATCGTTTCACTACCTGAGCGGAGCCGAACGCTACCGAGCTCGCCCGAGTCATTCCGAAGACCGCTATCCACTTACACAGNACCTGAGCGGAGCCGAACGCTACCGAGCTCGCCCGAGTCATTCCGAAGACCGCTATCCACTTACACAGCCACAGTCACACAGATCCCATTTTCCAGACTCACCATGTACAACATGTTTCGGAAACATGTGACCAAACTGTGCTAGGGGATTACTGACACGAAAAGAAGATATTTGAAATATGACACCCATTGTCAATTGCAAATCAAAAGGGCTGTGGAATCCCTTGAAGACGGAGTCCGAAAAGATTATTATGTGGGATTTTATGAAAAATACTTGCGTTAGAGGAAGAAACTTTGGTATACGAATTAATTAAACCAAGATCCTGGATAAACATATGTAGCGCGGTTTACAAAACAGTTACCCTCAGTCACGCAGTTTACAATATCGGCCAAATATAACATTCCGGTGATTCATATAAATGGTTCTGTGCAATGGGTTTAGAAAGGTTGAATTTATTATTTTCGTATAAAATATCATAATTGTTAAATTGAGATATGAAGTTATATGTTTTTATAAAGGTGTGATTATACTACCATTACGTTTACAGTTACCAATACAGTTCCTTAATTATCATTTTAAAATTAGTTATTTGATTCACATGTATACACATTGTGAGCGATAGTATAAAACAATTATTTTAATCAGCATTAGAAATGAAACCTGTCAAGTGATAATTAGTAAGTTACAATTGGACAATTCGAGCATATTCTAACTTCATCTGTAGTTATTGCGATAGGCAGGCCAAAAACGTTTCATTGAAGACCAGCACGAAAAATTAAATTTCACATATCTCAATCAACGCATTGTTGGATCTACTTTAGGCTGTTCACGGTTAACTCAGCACGTTTGAAAACTCTGCTTAGGATCTTATTTAACTTCTCATTTGTATCCTTATGCCATATGTAAAACTAACATTGCCATGGGCGTGATCACTTTATATCCATTCACTATCCAATTTAAACCACGTAACTGTTAGGAACGTTAATATGTTACTAATATGGAATGGAGAGGTTGGGGCCTCTTGGTGAGGGTAAGCGAGTGAGTATGGAGCAGCGCAAAAATGCATGGTTGGGGGCGGGGGACGATAGATCCCCTAGAAATCCCGCTGAACAGCGGCATCGTCAGGCATTTTTCTCGCATGCGAAAATCCGGGAGTGATCTCACCGGGAATGGAACCCATTTCGTCGTGGTGAGAGGCGAGTGCCGTAGCCGCTACTCCACCTCGGCCGGTGTGGTACTAATATACAAAGTCATAACACACGTGGTATAAAATATGGAATAATAACTTCAATTCCCATATAATGTCGCAATATAACTTTAAGTAACAAGAATAATTTCTATGGGTTCGTAAGTCTGTTGTACTGTAGCATATATGTAGTTACAAGCAATAATGTTTTTCAAAGGTTTCTTCCAAAAGCTTACACAAAGGATTTTGATTACTTGATTAACTAAGTAAAATTAATCATGCCGGAAAATAAAAAATCAGAAGAGATAAAACTAATTCGAAAACATCACCACACGATCGATTAGGAACATCTGATAAACGTCTCACATATATATCGTTGAATGGTTATAGTACAACACACCAGTATAAAAAAGTATATTTTTCAAAGTTAGGACCGATGGGCGACTTTAACATAAACTTAAATACCATCGAATCTTGGAAGGTCAAATGAAATATCAAAAAAAAAATTGTGAGAAAAAGAATGGAAAAAAGTACTATACTGAAAAGTAGATTCGTGTGGAAAATAATGTGATCAGTGTTCTAGAAGAAATAAGCAAACTTATGTAGCACTGTGTGATAAGTAGTTGGCAGCGTACAGTATGAAGAATCATACGAAAAAAAACTGGACGTGACACACACTGAAAATAAACATAGAAAAACCTTTAATAGCAACACAGCAACTTCTTCCAAACACTACTAAACGAGTAACTCGACACTGGTGGTGCGCTTCCTTTTAATAAAATAAAAACTGTGTTAGTTCAGTGTACAGGAAAACGTATTATAACTGAGGTGTTAAAACTAATATCAATAATAGCAGCGTGTATCCAGACTCCAGAAAATTATGCATGAACTTTAGCTTATTATTTATGTTGAAATATAACATTACATAAACTAAGATGTATTTACGTGTGTAATTTAAAATTTATTGTGAGTTGCAAACTGTTTCTTTTACTTAACTAGCTATGGTTCTTTATGGTTCGGCTTTAGCTCAACAGTTTAAAATGATGGGTAGAGACAATCAAAATTGCATCGAAGGTATGGATCGTAATGTTCCGAAGGATGAATTTACAGTTGAGTGTAAGTGATAAATTAATTTAATTTACTGTAAAAACTTGATAAAAAAACTGCTTAAAATTCGTGAAAGTAGAAATAATGTCACAAAATTTAGTTAAAAAGACGTATACTACAGGCTTGCGACGAAATACGCTGGATCTAGACACAAGGTCCAGATGTCGGTACCAGCCCTGGTTACCGTCTCTGCCATGTTGAAAAGCAGTATATTTAAAAACAAACGTTATTACGGCAACAAAAACATATTCGGCCCTCTCATATTGCGCGAAGCGCACTCTGTTGGCCTGAAACCCACTATTTACAACAAAATCAAACTTAAAAAATGCAAATTTACAATATTTAAATTTAAAATAGAATTAAGATGTTGCCAATGAATGTTAACAAGTCCAATTTTATACTCCAACAATTTAAAATTTAAATTAACGTTGCTGACTTTGGGCTTAAAACGCCGTGTGTTTAAAAATCCATCTCATACATAACGTCACACGCAATGCTGCCTACTTAAAAACTATGTAGGTACATAATTATTTGACTCTTCAAAAATATTACGTTACGACACTTAAAAAATGCTGCTTTCAACCAGAATAAAGAACCCAATTATCGTTATGAAAAAAATAAAAGATCTGAAAAACAAAATTAAATAACCCTGACAAAAATAAATATACACAACACTCTCCTATATTCACATTGAAAATAAACATGTAGCAATCGGCACATAAATTGGCAAACTGTCAACAAAACCTCTTGAATTAACCAAAGTTTTTACGGGTCAAAACACAATATAGTGACAGCAAAACATGAAAATATGTTACGTAACATTTTAATACCATACGCCACAAGCGCAAGATGTGTTACTGTGCACTAAAACTAGATGTAATATTAATTTGTGGTTACATAATATTGCTAATATAAAATAATTGCAATTTTAATACTTCACTATGTAATAAATCTTAACCTTCTGCAATAATGAAGTAATATGTGAAATATTGAAGTGTATTTTCGCCATATCACGGCAGGTTTATACAACTTCAACTAGCTACACATTGCTTTGCAGCGGCTTATTTAGTCTGTCATTTACCGTGGTATTTTTACTTTGAAATGAAGTAATGGCACTCGAGCACAGTAGACATGGTGTTAAAATTGCTCTGACGTTTGTGGGACATATACTGCCTCATAATTTTTAATAAATTGCAATTTTTACAATTAACTATGTTCAAAACTTAAAGAGTACACATTTTACCTAGTTGACAGAATTTTTAACCACTCTTTCGACTGGGAACAAATAAATTGTAAAGTAAATTTCTTCGCGTTTATAATATAACTTTGATCTAAATCTCCTATTATTTCGCCGTATGATGTGACAAAGAGCCAGTCTCACTCGACGTTAATTATCTGACTTTCCTTGCCAGTTAATGAAACATCAGCGCTCTTATGTAAGAAAAAATGTTGAACTATAAAACAATTCAAATATATTGCATATATTTATGTTCAATTGCAGCTCGTGAGAACGCTATAAAAGTATTAAAAAGACAATTTCAATAGTACGCTTTTAGTCAGTGCATCAAATTTCGATTTTTATTCGTAATGTACACTTTCATTATTGTCACTCAAAAATGAAACAAGAATTTCCATGAAGTGTTCAGGAACGTTATCACTATCGTACTAGTTCCCAAAATATGATTTTGGACTTACGTAATTCATTTAACAATTCTTAATATTTTTGCCTTGCCGATAAGTATCTGAAAGTATTAACATTTATAACAAACTGAGAACAAAAAGTTTTAGAATGCATAAGCCAGACACAACAAAGAGTAGAGTGGAGATGTTTGGGCATCTCTTAATATCGTGGTTTTGAAAGTCAACGAAGGGGAAGCGAGGTGAGGATAGATGAACGATGTAATGCATNCTATCGTACTAGTTCCCAAAATATGATTTTGGACTTACGTAATTCATTTAACAATTCTTAATATTTTTGCCTTGCCAATAAGTATCTGAAAGTATTAATATTTATAACAAACTGAGAACAAAAAGTTTTAGAATGCATAAGCCAGACACAACAAAGAGTAGAGTGGAGATGTTTGGGCATCTCTTAATATCGTGGTTTTGAAAGTCAACGAGGGGGAAGCGAGGTGAGGATGGATGAACGATGTAATGCATGGGCGGGGCAAACAGGAAATCCCAGGGAAAACCCGCCGATCAGCGACATCGTCCAGCACGATTCCAACGTGAGACACAGAACAAAGAACTCACGAACAAGACAATCTAAATGACAAACTGTGACTGACAGCTTCATTGACGCTGTTTCCAGTTTATTCAAACAGCAAGGTGCAATCTTACAGNTAAATGACAAACTGTGACTGACAGCTTCATTGACGCTGTTTCCAGTTTATTCAAACAGCAAGGTGCAATCTTACAGCGTTTTTAAGAACTCTCCAAAATGGGATAAACTATTTAAATATGAGATTCGATTTTATTTCCGCCGGATATCAATGCAGTTTATTTATATACTGGAAAAGTTATCTTTATTATACCGCATCGATAAATTTTTTCTTTGCATCATAACCTTATATACGTCGGCCTGTGTTCAATTCAGAACAAAATATAAAAAGGCTTTCTTCTTAATTTACTCCTCCATTTAATGCATTTACAGTTCCTAGGGACCCAAAGAAGATAATTTTTAACATATTTAGAAATTGATACATTTAAAAAAAGAAGATATTGAATAAAATTACAAGAATTTTAATTATGAGCACCAATGACGAAAAGAACGCATTAATATTAGCGTACTTACTCAAAATTTACTTGTTAAACATTGTTAAACATCTACCCTGTAGACTGTAATTGATTTATATCAATTTAACGTTTCAAAAGGCAATACAGTTTTGANTAAATGACAAACTGTGACTGACAGCTTCATTGACGCTGTTTCCAGTTTATTCAAACAGCAAGGTGCAATCTTACAGAGTTTTTAAGAACTCTCCAAAATGGGATAAACTATTTCAATATGAGATTCGATTTTATTTCCGCCGGATATCAATGCAGTTTATTTATATACTGGAAAAGTTATCTTTATTATACCGCATCGATATTTTTTTTCTTTGCATCATAACCTTATATACGTCGGCCTGTGTTCAATTCAGAACAAAATATAAAAAGGCTTTCTTCTTAATTTACTCCTCCATTTAATGCATTTACAGTTCCTAGGGACCCAAAGAAGA
This sequence comes from Clitarchus hookeri, assembly GCA_002778355.1. Classification (NCBI taxonomy): domain Eukaryota; kingdom Metazoa; phylum Arthropoda; class Insecta; order Phasmatodea; family Phasmatidae; genus Clitarchus; species Clitarchus hookeri. Next base: position 129,091 of record NQII01002421.1, on the reverse strand, counting down.
TAATTTTTAACATATTTAGAAATTGATACATTTAAAAAAAGAAGATATTGAATAAAATTACAAGAATTTTAATTATGAGCACCAATGACGAAAAGAACGTATTAATATTAGCGTACTTACTCAAAATTTACTTGTTAATAATTGTTAAACATCTACCCTGTAGACTGTAATTGATTTATATCAATTTAACGTTTCAAAAGGCAATACAGTTTTGAATTTAGATGATGAAACATGTAGCAGATTACGAAAGTTAACAGACCGTACAGTTTTCGAGGCTTTTTTGAGTTCATTAAATCAATAGGCTTTGCATATTTGTAACATTTAGGCACGTCCTTAACTGAGAAGTTTCTATTAAAACTATAAAAGTTTTAATTGTGATAAGCAAAATGACTGCAAGACAAAATATGCTTTTAGTAGAAGCAACCAGTTTTTCTGAAAATGCAGCAATGTAACTTAATATTATTCATATTTTAAATTACGTGAAAACCAAGCCGTTGGCATATATCTTGTTCAACACATTCGAAAGGAATTAATTTTCTTCTACAAGTGGAAGAAAGCATTAAAAATGTTAAACCAAGTTTGCAAAGTTATATATTTCATTGAGTGTTTTTCAATATTGAGAATCATCGCACGTGATTAATTTAAGGGGTTAATTAAAGAAGTGAGGTATGTGTTTATAGTTACATTGACAGGAAACAGTGTAAAATGTAAGCCAAAAATAAGTAATGAAATAAAAAGAAGGAAATCAACTTCAAAAATATATTTTGTATCGCAGCCTCCTAGTCAGTATCTTCAAAATATGCAAATTTAAAAGGCAGTAAATAAAAATTCCAAACATAATAATTAGAACCNGATAAGCAAAATGACTGCAAGACAAAATATGCTTTTAGTAGAAGCAACCAGTTTTTCTGAAAATGCAGCAATGTAATTTAATATTATTCATAATTACGTGAAAACCAAGCCGTTGGCATATATCTTGTTCAACACATTCGAAAGGAATTAATTTTCTTCTACAAGTGGAAGAAAGCATTAAAAATGTTAAACCAAGTTTGCAAAGTTATATATTTCATTGAGTGTTTTTCAATATTGAGAATCATCGCACGTGATTAATTTAAGGGGTTAATTAAAGAAGTGAGGCATGTGTTTATAGTTACATTGACAGGAAACAGTGTAAAATGTAAGCCAAAAAGAAGTAATGAAATAAAAAGAAGGAAATCAACTTCAAAAATATATTTTGTATCGCAGACTCCTAGTCAGTATCTTCAAAATATGCAAATTTAAAAGGCAGTAAATAAAAATTCCAAACATAATAATTAGAACCNACTCCTAGTCAGTATCTTCAAAATATGCAAATTTAAAAGGCAGTAAATAAAAATTCCAAACATAATAATTAGAACCCAACATACATTTCTGTTAACAAATTTCAACAATATTACACACACATATAAATAGGCAGGTTGTCATATATGTGTGTATATATGTATATATGTGTGTATAAAAACATTTGTACATATGCAGGATGTCATATTTGTGTGTGTATTTATGCATGCGTATATGTAGAGGATGTCATATACATAGATATCCCGTAAATATTTGTACAAGATGTCCTGTAAATATAAGTCAACCATGAAACTGCCAATAGGTCTTGCAATGACCTGTCATGNAAATATTTGTACAAGATGTCCTGTAAATATAAGTCAACCATGAAACTGCCAATAGGTCTTGCAATGACCTGTCATGATATCACAATTTGAAGTTCGTGAAAATTCCACGGATTTCGAGATACATATAAAACTCGGAGTGTAAAACATTCCAAGACATTGTGGGGTTTTTTTTTTCATGTTTGTCAAGGTCTCCATAAATTGCGAATATTACTGTTGCCTCCCAGAAAGATAAGTGAAAAAGGTTGCTCGATCTTTATTCTGTGTACTTTTCGAAATATTGCGTATGAGTATTTCCACAATTTATTACTTGGTTACTGGTTTAGCATAGAACACGAGTAACATTTTCTAGTATAAAGTGTAACGACGTTCATAATTCTAATGTTTTCAACTTTTATTTTTAATAAATTGGTCAATTTGGTTTATAGAAATAATTATTAGTATTAAATAACGTCAATGAAATAGAAAATGTGGCGAGTTGTTGAAAATATATTTCCCGGTTAGTTTTTCTACCCTCTTCATTCCCAGTGTTATAGACAATTAGTTACATGTTGCACAGTAAGGTTATATTTGATTAGTACTGTACACTGTGAAGCTCAGTGCCCAATCATCTTTTGTGGGTGTAACGGATTCGTAAACAGCGCTACTGTGTTAAGTTATGACTATTTCATTCCTCCGACCACTAAACACACGTCTGCAGCTCATTGGTTTTATTATGGATACGTATTCTCTGACAACAAAAGTACAGCACGCATCAAAAAGTAAATTTTTTGCAACATCAGAAATCTCAAATTATTTGAGGAAAGAGAGGATTAAAATCCAATATAGTTTTGTTAAAAACTCCAACTTTTTTTCACATCCTACCATTTCTTAGTAGGCATTACTTAACAACCACATATTCTGTTGAGAAACTTGTTATGCAAGACTTTATAACGGAGTGAAGCAACCAAATGCCATTCGTGTCATTAACGCGCGATGAAAGAATGGTATTATTTTCATTTAGTTGTAGGTAAAATTGCATTACTTGTAAATTGCATTCTAATAATTTAGTTGAACTCTTCGTCTTATATTGCTGAACTTTATAAACAAGCATTTCTGTCTATAAACTCGGATTTAATATATTTTGCATACTAAGATGACTTTTTTTAACATCTCCCTAATATACAGCATTATTGCATTTATACGGACATTTTCGTTTATATACATTGAAGGAAATTAATTTATGAACTAGTCAACGCAATGTTCTGATACCAAAAAGAATTCATTCAGATAAAAGGATAAAAAAATGTATCTCAAAAAGTATATCTTACTTCCACCACGCTACTCTTAAGTCGAATAACTGCAAACTTAAATTTTATATTTTTTTTCTTTCAACCACTCACATAACCGAAATTACTGCAAAAAAGAAACCTCGCTTCTCTGAGATTTCATTTTGAAACTCGGTGACACTATCCTGGGAGTTTATGAAAAATTACTACTTTTTCATGTGGGTGACTTAGCGAACGATGCTACAAAGTTAATTCTTCTCGTTATCTTCCTTTTTAGTCAACATTCTTCAATTTTTTTTCAGTAACTTTGCCCGGATCTCCTTCTCCTGTTTTAATTTTCAGGGTGATCACTGAAGGGTTCCCCAAAAGAAACAGATTTGCTGCCAGATACAGGTAAAACTAAAATAATTACACCATTTTCGCACTTATCACTTAGACAATAAAGTACATTTGGAACATGTTTACAAAATGAAATCAAAAATTTTATTTTGTAGCTGTTTCCTAAAAATATATTTATTCCGAACTAACTGGCTTCGGCTTAGAGCTGCAGTTAAATTTTAAAAATAGGTTTCCCATTTCATGTCAAATATAACTGCTTCCTTGAATATTCACCCGGAAAACCTTTTTTCAGTCGCTAGAGGAAAAGCTTAGCAAATAGTACTTAAGTTTCAGCTCCGCGTAGTCAGTTACAGAGACTGAAAGCAGTCAGTAGTACAAGACAAGGGGAATTATATAATAAATGTTCCAGACATATGTTAAATTACCCACTAGACGAGTTAAATGTTCCTTGAAAAACTATTGTGCAGATAGTAGTTCCTTTTTACCATGATGGTTGTTCCTTCTCGTGTAATCAGAAACACAAATCTTGGCACTTGTTTGAATGCAACATGCATTCTTTTAGTAACAAGAGTCGCACTATAAACACAGCCCTATCAAGTCTCTTTTCAGAGTTGATGAAATATTGACTGATAATAATTACCTACAGAGTAAACATGGTCCATGGAAGATTTTTAACAGAATGAGTACAAGTTATAATGATACTGTTTGCAAGAAAAGAGAGCACTTAACTGCTACACAAAATAGTATAACTTTGTTACAACTTCTTATCAAAAGGTTTTATACATATATTTCTTAATGTATTCGTTGCTGTCGTTTTTGTGCATCGTTTCCAGTTCCCTATAATATCTACCAAAATATATCAACAGGTCGCAGATTAAAACATGAAAAATATTTTACCAAAAATATAACCTTTTGAGGTTATTATTACAAAATTAATAAAATAATACAATTATAATTTACTTATGGATAAAATTATATTTAATATTAATTTTATATTTAAAGAAAGTGAAACTTTTTCTGGCATTTTCAGAGACGAAATTTTATATCTTACCTGACAGTTACATAGTTCGTTGATTCTGATTATAAAAACAAACACTTAATGTCATGCGAAAATTCGATTTAAATAATATTATATTTTAACAATAAGTTACTGTTAACTAATGAGCCTATGTACCTCTACAAGAGTGAAAACAAGTTTTNACAATATTATATTTTAACAATAAGTTACTGTTAACTAATGAGCCTATGTACCTCTACAAGAGTGAAAACAAGTTTTGGTAAAGTTCTTAATGCTGAGATGGAAGGTAGGCATTGACGTCTCATTGACAGCAATATCATTAAATATGAAACCAGAAACATGTGAAATAGTACCAAGACAATTAAAATTTACAAGTGATTTACCCGGAATTCGAATATAAAAAATCCGTCACTTTAAGCTAACGTGCAATCAACTGCATCACGGCGGTAGGATTCGGAGCATATACTTCGGATTTAATCAGTCCNATAATATTATATTTTAACAATAAGTTACTGTTAACTAATGAGCCTATGTACCTCTACAAGAGTGAAAACAAGTTTTAGTAAAGTTCTTAATGCTGAGATGGAAGGTAGGCATTGACGTCTCATTGACAGCAATATCATTAAATATGAAACCAGAAACATGTGAAATAGTACCAAGACAATTAAAATTTACAAGTGATTTACCCGGAATTCGAATATAAAAAATCCGCCACTTTAAGCTAACGTGCAATCAACTGCATCACGGCGGTAGGATTCGGAGCATATACTTCGGATTTAATCAGTCCNCCACTTTAAGCTAACGTGCAATCAACTGCATCACGGCGGTAGGATTCGGAGCATATACTTCGGATTTAATCAGTCCAATGTTTTAAATTATAGAGTTCTCTAACCTGAAATATTTACCAGGACATTATTTTGAAAATAAGTTTTTGAGTCACTAAAAACACACAAATTTACATGGCCTACCATAACGCTACTTGTGTGATACATTTGGTGGAAATAAGTTGATTGGTCTCCGAGATATGGCATTCCAGCCTTATTTTCTTAAACGGGGCCTTCTTACAAAATTGCCTAAAAAGTGGCCCCGTGCACGATGTTTCTAAAAGATACTNCTTATTTTCTTAAACGGGGCCTTCTTACAAAATTGCCTAAAAAGTGGCCCCGTGCACGATGTTTCTAAAAGATACTGCCAGTATAAAAACTTTGAGAAAATTTGTTAAATTTTTTAATCTATTTGCTAAACATATCTAATTATTCATATGGTCGCAACTTGGAAATTAATGTCTGACATAATTTAAATTATGTAGCTTTGCATGGCCATCTGCAGGTGGGAAAAATTTGGTAGGAATTAGCTGAACTACTCCGGATGTACGGCAATATGTTCAATTTACTCACCTGAAACTATTTTGCAAAACATCTGGCAAAGGAGGATCTCTGTATGCCTAAACGATGCTTCTGATTAATAATGTTAGCGTACAATATATTTTTGAATTTTATTGAAACTTTTTATACATATAACATAATAGTGTAAATTATTTATTTATAATACCATTAAAATATGCCTGCCACACATAAAACATATTTCACAAAGTTAAGCTAAAATATGTTGCATAGTAACCTAAATAGAGCACACTAAGCTAAAATATTTGAATAGTCGTCATTCAGAAAATAAGAGATATAAACTCTTAAAATATATATTAATATGGCCTACCGCAGTTCAACTTCGTCGCCAAATTTGAAAGAAATCGGTCGATTGTTTCCCGAGATACGACATAAAAACCGTATTATTTCAAGTGGAGCTATCTTACAAAATGGCTGAGAAATAAGGCTTTGCATAGACAATTTTTTATGGATAAAATAGACACTGTCAACACACAAAGTTAAGTTGAAATTTGTTTTGTAGTTTCGTAGATTTAAAAATCTGAGCTAAAATTTTATATGGCTGCCATTTTGAAAATGTGGGTGTCTGACACTTTCAAAGTTTATTAGTTTACCTGGGCTGCTGTAGTGGTACTTGTTTATCAAATTTGGTAGAAATCGGTATTTTTTCGGAGATATCGCGAAATTTTAATTTGTCGTTTGATACCTTTTTACTAAATGGCTTAAAAAATTGATTTTGTGTTTACAAAATTGATAGCTGGTATTTACAGCTAGCATACAAAGTTTCATTGGAATTAATTACATNAATTGATTTTGTGTTTACAAAATTGATAGCTGGTATTTACAGCTAGCATACAAAGTTTCATTGGAATTAATTACATAGTTTCGGCGATAAAATATACAAAACTAAAATAGATTTACGGCCGTCTTTTTAAAAATAAGTGTCCCACATAACAGTTACCATTGCCCACTGCAATACTACGTGTTTTCAATATTTGGTAGGAATCGGTCTATTGTTTCCCGAGATATGACATATACATTTTATTTATTCTTGTGACACTATCTTACAAATAGAGGACAAAATAGGGTCCATGTAGATACATTTGATATTTGTTATATATTCTTCCAACATACAAAGATAGGTTGGAATTGATTACGTGGTTCCGAAGATATAGCATACTCTGCGAAAATAGCTCGATGGCCACTATTTTTAAAATAAGTATGACATACTTGAAACCTATTTGTACATTACAACTGCCACAGTACTACATGTTTACCAAATTTGATAGCAATCTGTAAATTGTTTCCCGAGATATTACACAACATTTTTATTAATTCATTTAGCGCTATCTTACAACATGGCTGACAAATGTTTTTTTTACTTATATTACGATTGTAATAGATACTGTCAGCATATAAAATTTGGTGGAAGTTGGTTAAATAGTATGGCAGATATACCAAATAAACCAAATAATTTCTATGGCCGCCATTTTGAAAATATGTTCCTCATTTATTTTAACTGCACGCATTTACTAGACTTACAATAGCATTACTTAAGTGCCAAATTTGGGGGAATGGGTTTAGTAGTTTTCGAGATATAACATAGAAGCTTTATATTTTCATGTGACGCTATCATACAAAATGGCTTACCGACAACAATATTCACCTCTAAATGCAATGTATACAACTTGTTCTGCCAGCATAAAAAATTTGGTTTACATTGGTTGAATGATTTCCTGTATACGAAATATAACTATAAATTTAAAAATGTCACCATTTTGAAAGTAAGGGCTTGGCGTTCTCAAAAACTATGTAAGTCAGGTGTCCTTACTTAGGACTATATTTATACCGAGTTTGGTGAAATTCGTTTAACGCGTTCAAGAATTGAAAAGGGGGGAACACGCTCGAGCACACGCACGTACATACTCACACAAATTATAAATATAAATATATTTCAAGTGTTACTTGCGAAAGGGGTTTACGATTGCCTCCTCTTCAGTAGCTGTCACGCTACCAAAGAAACCATTGTTCTCAGTATAGTCAGTTGAAACATGCAGGAACGTTCGTGTGCACACTTTGTGACTGCCGAATGTTATAATCAACTCACGGTAGTTGTGACTGGCATAACAACAGCAACATTAGAGGTGATAAAACTGTTATGACGTCATTCCGTTAACCGGGACGAATACCAATAGGTGGACACGAAATTATAATACTAGCTATCACTGGTCCTTAAATGTCGCCGCTTGGTTGGGTGAATGAAAGCAAGTTGTCTTTGATCTAGGTTGATGTCACAAACTGAACAATACAGTCTTATTGATTCAACCTCGAAACGGAAACCCGTCAGGGAAATATAAAAATTTTGTCGCAATTCTGGAAGCAACGCTCTACTTCGTTGTGCCTTCATCGCCTCAAGATACAACGCCTGCGTTAAATTTACAGGAGAAGCGAATCTCGGCACTGCCATTGACTGTAAATAATACCAGACAATGAACGGAATCATGACAAGATTTCTCAATTTGTGTAATGGTTCCTTGGCTCTATAATTACGAATTCTCGTGTCGTCGTTGTGTAGAGAGACAGAAACCAGCGCTCTTTCTATGACAAACATACGCTTCAATGCGAGACAGTACCCGAAGTGAAACAGTCTCTTATTTCACTAACTCCGGCAGTGCACGCTAGCAAGATGGCTCCACAGCTAGGCATAATACGAAACAAATTTTTTGTGTGGTCTAATTTCAACTATAATATAAGCTGATAAGTTTGGGAGTCGGTATGTATGTCTGAATGTCCACCCACACTCGCCCAAAAAACTTTTTAACCAGAGAACAGGCTGTAGTAAAATTTTATTGGAATATGACTCCATAAACAATGGTCACGACATAACCTTCCATAAAATCACACCTTCTGCATTTATAAAACTCTCTAAATAGAGAAAAAAAAATTGCATTGACGACTCCGATCACCATGTTAGTGAAAGAAATTCATAAATATCGACGAACATATTACATTACTGGCGTTTATAGACTCATACATTTGATTTACCTGCAAAAACGCAGGGATCTCTCACACATTGTTGAGATATCTTCAAACATCGTTGAAGTGAAGGATCGGGGTTATATCAGATGGGACTGTTGGTTACTATTCATGGTCTGCCAATATCTGAGAAACGTAAAGCTAGAATGTAAGAAATAATTAGAAAGTTGGAATGTATGTAATAAGAAAATAAATTAAATGTATGTATACCTAATAATGTGAGTTTAATTTCTTACGCTGTCTGTTATGCTTTTCTGAAAGACTAATTAATTTAGAGGTGTTTACAATCGAGTGGGAGAGTCTGTTTCGGATAACGATAACATTTATACGAGCATGTGCAGGAGTAAGACTTGGCAGGATCTGAAGTATTATGCCTTATTCGAGTCGTTTAAAATTGGCTGATTTCTATATGGCGAACAAATGAACTGAGAAATGTTTTTGAGGAACGTTTCGCAACTGGTTGGTTGGCCTGATCATTTGTCATGGCCCATTGGTACGGTCAGCTGTGGTTGAAATGTTTTGTGAAGATTTGCAAAGTTTGCGATGATTTTACGAAGTTTTTTTGTGCAAAGAGGTTATTACAGAGATTCTTAATAAGCGATTTTTTCGAGATTGGTCGTCATCGACTGTTGGTATAGGTGAGTGGTGTAGTCGGTTGGTCTTGTCTACTGTTTTAGCAATTTCTGCAGGAGTTAGTCTTAGCAGGAGCCAGTCTTAGGTAGAGTCAGTCTCTTCAGGAACCAGTTGGGTTTCGGACAGTGATAATACTGCGAGGGGGTGGAGAGTCGTGTGAATAGTCGATGGTGAGTATATTATGGAAGCGGAGCGACGAGATGTTTGATGGTGGTATGGGCATGGGTGTAGTGCGGGGGTATGTGTGTTATGAAAATTCAATAATTCGCTTTGAGGGCCGGAAGGGTGGTCGACTATATACCCAATGGAGTGTCATACACGTCCAACTTGTTTTTTTTTTTTTGCTTTACGTACCTATGTAACTTTTCTTCAGTGTTTTTACGCTTCTTTTTTTAGATTTTCGACATTATTATTTATTTTTAAAGTTGAAGGTCTTTGGGGTCGCCATCATTCAACATAGGGTCGGAGTCAGTAACGTAATATGTTCTTCGATTTTCTATGAAATTATTTAGATTTTTTACAATTATTTTTACTCAATTTTTAAGTTCAAAGTGTTTTGGGTTAAAGTTAAGGTCGCCAACGTTCAACATGGGGGTTGGAATCATCAATTTTATTTATTACTCAATTTTTACCAGTTTCTTCCGATTTTTACCATTTTTTTTCCCGATTTTTGAATTCAAGGTCATGGGTTTAATGTCAATGTTGTCAACAACCAAGGTGGTGGTCAGAGTGATCGATGTAATTTTTTCCTTAATTTATAGAATTGCTTTTTAAATTTTTGGGATATTTCTCGATTTTTATTATTGGTAAAGGAGGGTTTTTGGTTAGAGTGGTTTTTGGGGAGCGGGAGGGGAGGGTGAGGTAACGTTATATATTCCTCAGTTTTAGAATTAATATTTTGATATTATTGCGATTTTTCTCGATTTTTATGACTGATAGGGTTGCGGTGAGGGATGGGGGTTAAAGGTTATAGAGAACTGAGAGGGGGGTGGTGCGGTGAAATGAATGTTTTACAGTAGGTTCCTACATATTAAAAATAATTAGAAATTTTTTTTTTTAGGTTTCTTTTGATTCCTTATGAATTGTAAAGGGGAGGGGATGAAGTGAGCGTGAGGAGTGGTTTGGCGAGGGGGAGGGATGATGAGAAGGGGGTGAGGACGTGGTACGTGTGGGATCGGTGGGAAGAGGGCCAATCCGCTGATCCGCCCCGATCCGCCGGACTTGACTCGATGCCTCTAATCCGCTTTTACTGCTCTTAGGATTAAAGTGGCTCATTCCGCTAAGGACCTCGAATCCGCTTCCTCCTTTGTGGATTTTTCGGCTCTTGTATCGCGGAGCTTCGAATCCGCTTTGCTCATTTTTCATTATTTATTTTTTTGAAACGTTTTGGTAAAATAATTAATCTCTGAAGCGAGTTATACTCAGCAGAGCAGAGGGTGAGTACGTAAGCATTGGGAGACCGGCACTTCACAGTGTACTTAAGAATAGAGTCTGTTCACGGTAAACTAGGCCCTTTTGAAAGCCCTGCTTAAGACCTACGTGAACGCACATTGTGTATTCATCCACCCTATGTAAAATGAGTGTTGTCGTAGGTCTGATAACTTTATTCATGCATCGGCCAAGTGAAACTGTGAAATTGTTATAAATGTAAACATTTCACAGTTTGACATTTCCTACACATAAATGCATTAAAAAAAAAAAAAAAAAAAAAACCAGAAAAAATAATTTGTTTTAGTATCCAGAAATGTTTGCCTAAGACTTTTAATTCAACGTTAGCACATGGAATCACTTTCCCTCAGTCGTTACCAACTTTACTGGGCACATGCTAGTCATCGCGACCGTTAAAATACGTGCTGATACGGACAGATACATTTTTAAAGGGTAGATTTTAAAAGTGCTCAATTAATGATGAACGGACTATATATAGGTTAAACAGGCGCTTATGCACCGCATGCAGTAGCCAATCAAACACAAGTCACGTTCCAGGACATTACGGAAACAGATCAGAGAATCGGTACGCCTGCGATCGAAAGACCCACCACACCATTTCGTCTCGTATCTACTCTGTGGCCACACCATGTCATTTCTGTACACTTACGGACAGTGATTTTTCTGCTAAAAGATACCGAACCAAGACAAACTTCAAGACTACAAAACTTTCTTTAATGTATATTATTAGTTTAATTAGTGAACGTTACGCACAAATTTCTATACTGTAGAACTCGAGTGCTGAACTATAACGCCAAACAGAAAACTGGCAAATGCCTGCAGAGTGCACTGCAGACACGACTATTCTCGGATTGAGCTGCTGAAAACCTCTGTCAGTATATTTTATACCTTCACGTTCTGTGTCAGAGCTGCGCACTCCTACATCCGTATTGGTTCCCTTTCCCCTTTATCATTTGTCAGTGACCCGTGGTGCGACCTTCCGTTCGTCGCGCCACTGGCGATTAGCGCTGACCTCACTCCCCATCGCTGTCACGTGAAATAGGTTGTGACAACAAGTACGCGTCCGCTGGCATGTTTACAAGGGACAGATAACAATACAAATGTTTTGTTTTACATATAGCGTGTATGCCACGATGTAAGATTCCTTGGACGATTCCATGCAAGCCTGCATGGCCGCTTGTTTGGATGGTTCTACGGAAGACTTGGCCGGCTGCCGGCCGTTTTCAACCACGTTTTCGTAATTGATCTTGTGCAGTTACCGATGGAAGGTTTCCTAAACTGTTAGAAAAAGTATCCATATAATTACGGAAAGTGCCGGTTACAAATCATCCAGACATGTTTCTGAAATTACAGACTCTTCGTTATTTTCATAAATCTCCGTGAATTCACGAAACGTGTCCATAAACATGCCAGTTTCTTTTTTTTAAATCGGCGTTTTATAAAAAAGGAGAAACAAAAAAAGTTTTACTTCAGTTATATGTGTGTTTCACTGTGTATGAAAATGACTTTAAAAAAGTTTAAAAAATAATGTCCGGTAGAAGGATTTTAATTCTGAAAAAAATTGACAGTTCTACAACTTTTCCACTCACCTTCCACGCTTTTACAAGAAGAAGTTTTCTAAACAAATGATACATACAGAATTATGTATATACACCTCTCAGTTATGTTAGCGTGCTTGCGAGTTTGTTATTGTATTTCAGCTNGTATGAAAATGACTTTAAAAAAGTTTAAAAAATAATGTCCGGTAGAAGGATTTTAATTCTGAAAAAAATTGACAGTCCTACAACTTTTCCACTCACCTTCCACGCTTTTACAAGAAGAAGTTTCGTAAACAAAGGATACATACAGAATTATGTATATACACCTCTCAGTTATGTTAGCGTGCTTGCGAGTTTGTTATTGTATTTCAGCTTTACAAACAGGTATAAGAAAAATGGTATTTTTTACGAAATGAATTTCACTGTGTATAACAGAAAATTAAACAACGTTTAAGTATTTTGTCATGTAGTGGGGCTGTAACACGAATCGACAATTTAACACTCACCAACTGGAACCTCCCACATAGCAGAGGATATCCACTGGATATCCTAATAACACCCTCAATATCTTAAAGTCATCTAAGTCCTGAAGTGAATTTATTCAGGATATCTGTTGGTTATCTGGCAGTAGATATAAGTTCGTACCAATTCCTGGATATTAATTAGATGTTACAAACCCCCAATGATTATTACTTTTGGTAACTGTCTAAATGTAAAGGTTTTTATAGGGTACCCACAAAATGTATATATCCTTGTGTGGAATTAGGTGGGCATTTGGATATCTTTTGGCAGTCTTTTGGATGTAACTTTGCTATTCCTGGATGTCCCTGGATTTCCATAACGTCCGTGGGGACATCCATTACATATTCTTTGGATGTCTGTGTGCTATATGGGCCCTCACCTACCACACTTTTACACGAAGTACTGTATTTCGTAAATATTTTTTTACACGAAAGTGACTAACGCGCCTCTCTTAGTTTTATGTCGTGTTAGAGCGCTAGCTATTTAGTTTTATTTGCGTTTTATGAAACGAGGTAACGAATAAATGGTTTTATTTTCGTTGTGTGCGTATTTCACTGTGTATAAAGAAGGTTAANTGGATGTCTGTGTGCTATATGGGCCCTCACCTACCACACTTTTACACGAAGTACTGTATTTCGTAAATATTTTTTTTACACGAAAGTGACTAACGCGCCTCTCTTAGTTTTATGTCGTGTTAGAGCGCTAGCTATTTAGTTTTATTTGCGGNTTTTTACACGAAAGTGACTAACGCGCCTCTCTTAGTTTTATGTCGTGTTAGAGCGCTAGCTATTTAGTTTTATTTGCGGTTTATGAAACGAGGTAACGAATAAATGGTTTTATTTTCGTTGTGTGCGTATTTCACTGTGTATAAAGAAGGTTAAGTCCTGTAGTAGGATTTGAAAAAGAATCAAAGAATTGCCACTCCATGAGTGGTTCGCCACTCACCCACTGCTATTTTACATGAAGTAGTAGCCATAAGATGGAATTTTATACGCTTCATGTATCACTTTATTGTTTGTCTCTCAAATTCGAAGCCATAAGAATACGAATATATTCCTTATTTTATATTAATGGAGCTCATTTCCGTTATTCGTCATTACGGATTGCCTTTCCATAAAATATCTCTACATCTCCGTAAAAGTTTCCGTATATCTACAGAAATTTCTAAAAGTGTACTGTGTTGAAATTTTAGCCAATCAGAGAGAGGGCGGAAGAATAAATTTTGTTTATTTTGATTTTATAAGGAGTGTAAGGCTCGTAAGCTCGGACAAATAACAAATAAAAATGCCACGAAAAGGTTTAATGATTCTAAAACAGCATTTTATGAAAATTATGTTAAATATTCGAGTTTATTTAAAACAAAATTTTCAGTTATATACAACAAAACGGTTAGGCTCTGTGCATAAACGCATAATGCTGAAGTCGTGAGTGAAAATTAATCCTGAACCACAGATGCAGTGTAAAATCATGAAAAATGCAATTGTCTTTACTTGTGCGGCAAGTTTAGTTCGATAGGTAATTTCAAATAACTCAGGTAGCTCGGGTAGCAGGTCTCGTGGAAGTTTCCTCCCGAGCTTGTAAGGAAAGTTTTACCGTGGCGTACAGCCTTAACTGCCCTTACGAGTAACTGCACACGCATAAAATGCACAGTTTCTCTAGGTCAGTTTCTGATAGGAATACTATTTCTAGCACTTTTGCACCATAAATTAGATGAGTACGCAAATACGAAATGGCGCGGTGGTTCGTTGATGTGAGCGTACCCATATCCTTATTGGCTGCGCGAGGCACTGGGAATTGTTCTTGTGTCTGACTACTGCGTGCTGCGAACCTACTTCCTATTGACTGGGCTACCGGCTGGCGAGTATGTGACCAGGAGCTGATTGCCGAAAGGCGTTCCAACATTTTTGTTGGCCAGTGACGCCATTTTGGTGGCTTTTCATGTTAGAGTGCGCGCTACAATAGCTTTTTCACCTCTGTATTCATAACTAGTCTGTGACAAGGAGTTGCTCCACAAGTATATTTATAAGCGAAGGAATACATTTCAATTTCTCGCCTATTGTTAGAGACCGGAAAAATTCGCGAGTTCAATGACCTGCAGGCTAGACTCTACAGTTTTATGTATAAATATGCCGCTATTAAATGCACATTGGTTGGCTGCTGTCACAGTGGAAGGCGGCGATTGGGCCAGTGTTCTCCAGGAGGTGTCAAACACCGTGTGCACTAATGGCTAAAGTTATATCAACACACGTGTTATGAATTATAGCTTGTCTCAAAATGAATACGCGAATTTTTCAGGTATCCACCTATTGTATGTCAACGGTTAGGTGAGAAGTTTAAAAAAAAAAAAAAAAACATAAGATAAATATCTCTGCTCATTGACTGCGTAGGTCTATATGTCACCGTACACACTGGCATGCAGGCGCCCAATCAAGTTGGCAGTTACGTAAAATAGTTGTACGTCCTGACGTTGTATTGCGGGTGTAACCTTTTTTAATTATTGGAAAATAAGGTTTATGTTATTTTGTTATGTAGAGATATGAGTATTAATTGGCATAGTAGTACCAAAAATTTATTTCCCTAACAATTTAAAGTTTTCATTTTACTGGTGCGTGAATAAAGTAATTATGTCAATGGATACGCAAATTTCACATATGGCAGAAGGATTTCAAATGAGGAGAGAATTAGATTCTAAACAGGGCTTTGAAAAGTGCTCAGATAACTGCGAACAACCTATTCTTGCTCTTGCAAAGAACGTCGTATGTATATAACGTGGAATTTCGCAATTTCAGTTAGTAGGAATGCTAATTGAAACATTGTTACACTGATGTTTTGTTTAGAATTTACTGGTTATGACTAGAGAGCCTATCATTCTGCGATAAATAATGGTACCACGCTAACCACTTTAAAAGAAAATAATGTCTTTATGTGTGTCATCGGACCTCCGCTCATTTGACAAACCTCGCATGATTCTGAACCAATAAGAAACATTCAACACTCTGATGGCTCAATTCCNGACCTCCGCTCATTTGACAAACCTCGCATGATTCTGAACCAATAAGAAACATTCAACACTCTGATGGCTCAATTCCGTGCGGTTGAGTCAAACAGGTGTAGAGTGCTGGCAGTGGTAGCAGCCAATGAACAATTTATCTCTGCTCTAGCGCAGAGTAGAAAAGTATAGAGAGACCTTAATGCATGGCGGTTAATTTGATGTTTAGTTATCCGTTCTCTGATTGGCTGTGCGAGGCTTTGGGAGTGGTTCATGCCGCGAAGAGTTCCTTATTGGCTGGGCTACAGGTTGGAGAGTAGGTTAGCAGGCGCTGATTGGCAAACGGAGTTCTGNCGCGAAGAGTTCCTTATTGGCTGGGCTACAGGTTGGAGAGTAGGTTAGCAGGCGCTGATTGGCAAACGGAGTTCTGACGTGTCGCTGGCCAGTGACGCCAATTTGGTGTTGTGTGTGGCTTACGTCCCTGGTACAAGCGACTGTTTCACTTCTATATTCTTATGTGTTCTGTGGCTGTAGTACGTACAGGACTGTGGAGTCTAGCATGGCGACGTGTTAAAACGCGCAATGGCAGAGTCTCAGTTATGGCTTCAACGTATCGTGACAGTGGGGTTATTAGAGACGACCNCGTGTTAAAACGCGCAATGGCAGAGTCTCAGTTATGGCTTCAACGTATCGTGACAGTGGGGTTATTAGAGACGACCGCTTGCACGATCAGGATTAGGGAAGGAAGAGAGAATGGCATGTAGTGAGCAGCCACCCCAGCAGTGGCCTGGACTGACTTCGTGAAACCATGTTNAGGGAAGGAAGAGAGAATGGCATGTAGTGAGCAGCCACCCCAGCAGTGGCCTGGACTGACTTCGTGAAACCATGTTAAACGATATCAGGACGGCTGCACCGGGAATCAAACCCGAGTTTTGTGGGATGCTGTTCCAGAATATTGCCACTACGCCAACTCAGTCAGTGGAGTTGATTGGATTTTTGCTCTTTTATAAGGAATTTCGATTCTAAATGCAATGTAAATTCTCCATCACAAATAAATTAGCTTTAAAACCAAATAAATCAGCACGAGGATGTTTCTACCATGCTGGCAAATATACAAAAATTAAAGTGCAATATTTACGCAAACATGGAGACAAGATCTAAGAAATAATCACGCAAATTATAATACAACACAAAAAAAAATGCAAGATATCTCTCAACAATCAACAGAAAACGCAACTTATGCATGAATATACCAATAACCCAGTTGTCAATTTATTTATATAGCGTAATTGTTTTTCTCGAGATGTTTGCTTCTATTTTCGTGTACATATCGAATTTTCACCATTGCACATAAAATTTGTTTTCTTTTCTTAGTTGCTTTCCTTGCAGCCAGCTTCGGCAATGAAGAAAGTTCAACAAATATCTGCGTTTAACTGATATACTTCATTGTCGCTAGATTTCAAAACCTTTACTCTATCGTACTCAACGATAACACACTTTAATNGTTTAACTGATATACTTCATTGTCGCTAGATTTCAAAACCTTTACTCTATCGTACTCAACGATAACACACTTTAATAATTTTTACTGGGGAGACATGAGTTTATTTTGTTATTCTCAATTCTACTAATACTAAGTAGATTCTTTAAATTCTCAACAATATGTGATTTTAAGTATTTGCTTCATATTATCCTTAGAGTGAGTGAAGAGATTTAGGCTGCTCTTAACAGCGAGTTGTTGAGAACCGTTGAGGATGAAGTGAAGTGAGAATGGAGTAGCGCCGGAATGAAGGTGCGGCGGAAACGGGAGATTCCCGCGAAAACCCGCCGACCAGCGGCATCGTCCGGCACGAATCCCACTTTTGAAAATCTGGAGTGAACCGGCAGGGGATTAAACCCGGTTCACCTTGGTGGGAGGCGATCAGTCTAACCACTCAACTACCGTAGCCCCATGATTCTTATATAAACCATTTACAAACGTGACATAATTATAGCATATTCCTGTTAATTTATGAAAACATGTGTGTGCATTATATAAGTTGTATGTACAAATAACGCACAGTGAAATGATTGCCTATACAGGATGATTCTGAACTCATGGTATAAACGATTTAAGATTACAGCTTACGCAAAGTGTAACGGTAAACGTAATAAGAGTTGGCCAACTGGTTTATTAAAGTAAATAGGCACCCTTGATAATCGATATTTCAAGCAATTTTATTTAAAAATAATTAGAAGCAATAAACGTTTAAACAAAAGCGTTAATGAACATAAAAGTGAGTGTTACTTGTGAAAATTTGGTCGGCACTATCACCTCTTCCATTAGGAAATTACATATAACGCCTCCATTAGGTTCCACAGCTGCCAGGTAAATACTCGCACACTTTTCAAATATTGTAGGCCTACCTATTAATTTTATTTTATTTGAATGTATTATTTAAAAGCAAAAATATTTCCTGATATATATTTTTATATTCAAGTCCACGATTAAAACTGGGTGTCAGTCCAATGTTACGTAATTTTGTTCGATAATAACACGGCACCGCCCAATGAACGGGAACGATATTACTCACCAAATTTCCACGGATTCCTAACCGCAGCTAAAGAAAACACGAGTCAAGAATTCGTTGTCTCATCTCAAGAAGTATCTTTTAATATTTTGAAATAAAATTGCTTCAAATCTACATTTCTAAAGGCGCATACCTACCTTAATTTCAGAGCATTTGTCGAGTCCACAATAACCACGTATATGTTGTGTATATATTCAAGTGGGTTTATGATATATTTACGTGAGCAGAATGATAAAGGGAAGTCTGGGACAGGTATCATGTATCAGGATTTAGTATTCGCCGGCCACCTCGGTTGTCAAGGAGGCCTTGGACGGCCATGTTGTTACAGCATTCGACCACCACATTGGATCATGGTGACCTTGACCCACAACCTTGACGTTGAATGACCTTTAACACAAAAAAATATAAAAGCCACTTTTTTTATTCAAATCTTAAAATCGAGGAACATATAATGTAGACTTACCCTACCCCTCGAATATCACACCAACCGTAACCCTGAAGCCCCTCCCCTCCGTCATCACTCCCAATAATAAAATATCAAGAAAAATCGCAAAAAAAAAATTACAAATTGAGGAACATATAATGTAGAAATTCACACTCATACCATCACCATAACCCCCCTCCTCCCACACACACTTATCAGCCACCCTCACACTCCACAATCGATAAAACAGATGTAAAAATCAAAAGGTACTAATAAAAATGTAGGGACGTATTACAAAACTTACTCAGACATCCATTTTGGATGCCAGTGGCCTTGACCTTGAACTCAATGACCTTGAAAACCAAAATCTATAAAAATTGAAAATGATCGAAAGAAAGTAATACAAGTGTATGAACATATTACATCACTGACTCAGACACACATGCTGGTTGCTGATGTCCTTGACCTTGACATCAATGACCTTAAACTCGAAAAACCGTGAAAAATAATATAATATAGGAATAAAGTAAGAAAAGTGTTGGAACATATTAGATCAAAGACTGGGATAATTTTTGTTACGTAAGACCAATGATTAATTTTTGTGGAGGGGTGCTAGAGAGGTTGGTGGTAAAGTGGTGGGCAAGAGAAGGGGGTCTAGTGTTGTACGTTACTCGAGTTTTAAAATTTTTTTTCTATTTTCTCGATTTGTTACTGTAGGTGAAGCGGGTGTTGGGAATTGATGTTAATGGTGAGTGTGAGGTTAACGTTATATGATCCTGAATTTTTATTTATACCCGATTTTACATATATTTGCGGGGAGGGGGAATTTGGGTGATAATAAAGGTCGTCAACATTCAACAGGGCGTTGATGTCAGTAACGTATTTTGTTCCTAGATTTTTATGGTTTTTTTTGTAATCTTTTACATTTTTTTTTTAATTATTTGTTTTCAAGGTCATTAGGGTGAAGGTCAAGGCCACTAGCATCCAACAAGTGGGTCGGAGTAACATAATGTTCGTTAATTTTTACGATTTTTTTCGAATTTTAAATTTTTTCTAAATTATTTGTTTGCAAGGTCAAGTTTACCAACATCCAACATGGGTGTCTGAGTCAGTGATGTAATATATTCCTACACGTTTATTATTTCCTTTCGATTTTTTACAATTTTTTCTAGGTTTTCATGTTGAAGGTCATTGGGGTCAAGGGCCCCAGCAACCACCACGGGTGTCTGAGTCAGTAATTTAATGTGTTCCTACATTTGTATTTTTTTCTTTAAATTTTTTTTACAATTTTTCTTTACTTTTGTTCTTAAGGTTATTTTGGTCAAGGTCAAAGTCACTGGCATCTAACATGGGTGTCTGAGTCAGTGATATAATATGTTGCTACACTATTATTAGTGCCTTTCGATTTTTACATTTGTTTTCTAATTTTTTTTATGACTGTGTAGTGTGATGGTGGCAGAGTAGGGGAAGGGGAGTTATAGTGGTGTGATAAGTATGTGTTTAACTTTATATGTTCCTCGATTTTTTTCAAAGTTTTTAGATTTCTGTGATTTTTATAGATATTTCTATGAATTTTTAGTGGAGTGGTGAGATGAGTGCAGTGGTGTGAACGAGGGTTATTGTAGGGTAACGTTACATGTTCCTAGATTCTTAAATTTTTTACAAATGTTTGCCATTTTTTTTAGATTTTGTATGATTTGGAGGGGGACTGGTTGTTGGTTATGGTTGGCTGGGATAGTGAGGGGTAGGGTATTGTAACATTATATGTTCTTCGATTTAAATTTTTGCGATTTTTAATTTTTTTGGTTTCAAGGTCATTCAAGGTCAAGTTCGTGGGTCAGGGTCACTAAGATCCAATATGGTTCTCGGGTGACAATACAACATGGCCGTATCAGGTCGCCTTGACAACCAAGATGACTGGCGAATCTTAAATCCTTATGCACGATAACTGTCCCAGACTTCCCTTTATCTTATTACTTACGTGTTTGTGTATGTGTGTGTTTGGTTTAGTGTATGCGTAGGAACACGATTTTAAGGAAAATCTGATTCCGGACTTATGGACGTATGTGCTTGCAGCAGAATAACCTTAAAATTCACTTGAGGTAAGTACCAGACTTTCGGTAGTGATTTTAACTCCCATCACGGAATCCCATAGACACCACTAATGAGTTGTATTCCCTGTTTGCGAAAGCGTTTTATGCCAAAACTATTGTCTTGTTATATATGTAAGCTGATTATTTAAACAGCCTTCTAGGTCAACGCCCCTTGGGGTTGAAGATCTACGCACTGCCTTCTGAAGTCATGCAACTTATGCTGAAGTCTGGAACGCGATTCGCTAGGATGTCAGCCGATCCAGTATTTTGGATTTCATCCCCTTCCTGCGCTGTGAGTCTCCAGCATTACGACAGGACAATACATTTTTAATAGTCTGGTAGCCATATAAAATGTACTCTGTGATTTAAACAGAGACCTGAGTCTTCGAAAAAATTCTTGTCTGCGACTCACGTCGTGTTTTGCGAATACTAGTCACGGTGGCGTTCAAAGCAACTAGACCATTCAAAATATGCTCTGCAATGAAACTCAACACTTATTACAACCCCGTGTGAATGATACTCAAGAATTGAACATAAATGATGTGACATCACTTGCCGGTACCAAAGGATCAAACAATCAATTGCGGTTCCCTCCAGGCATCTCCAGGCATGCAAACGTTTTCTAGCCTACTGAATTTAGACTTATCAACAGTATCAATGACTGCATACAAGGTAATTACAACTATTGCAAATCACTGTGATGTTGAGAGTAAACCTCAAAAGGACACAAAATGTCTTCATAAACATATGTCTCATTTAACGGATGGTTCGTGTATTCTGCTTGAATAATTATTAATAGCCCTACTTGATACACGGCTCTTCAAGATTACGAATTGGCTTTAACTACTTATATTAGCATCCCTTAGCATAGCGTGATTTAAACTAGAACCAGGGACATCATTCAAAGAAACAATTATCACTGAGAGTCAGTTAAGAAGCTCCTACTTTCTGGTTAGTAAACCGAATTATCTTCGAATAGCGGGAGTTACCGTAGTTCAGTAAAGATTCTCATTTCTTCATGGAAATTCGAACACCTAGCTAATCAGTATCACAGTGTAGGCAGGTACACACACAATAAATGGCACGGCAGTTCCTTTGACGTGGCATACCCATTCTGTAATTGGGTGCGCAAACTTCTGGACGGGACCGTGTGTCTGATTGGCCGCTGCATGCGAGTAGGTTACCAGGCGTTGTTTAGTGAACGTGTTCCAACATTGTGTTGGCCGGCGACACCCTATTGCTGGCGTGTGAGGCTGGAGTTAGCGGAATTATCTGTTTTTTCAACTCTGTATTCTTGTATTCTGTGCTTCCTCACACCACGTAACTGATATTCCGACACATCCAAACAACCCGGCGGGTGTGCCACAGTTCTGCTGGCAACCTCGTTCCATTTGTTGGTGAGGCTTTGTCCTAAAGCGTGCTGCGTAAACGATGGCCTTGAGATACCCCCACTGTTAGCAGTACACTGGATTCAAACAAGGGGAGTGTGCAGACCGGCGATGAGTCCTGCATTGCCTGTCTACTAGCGCGGAAACAGAAAATTCATATAGTCTCTGGCCGCTCTACTAAAATATTGTGGCACAACGTCATGCATTAACTGCAAATGGCGTACTGGTTCCCGCAGGCCATCCTAATACATATTGCACATTTAACTATTCCAGAATAAAGTTGCTATATCAGGGGCGTTGTTACACTTTTTAAGTTCGAGTAAAAAACTGTAAACCACTCTTTTAAAAGACTGCTAAAAAGTGACGTGGAGAGGGATGAGTATTTGGAGTATTTCGTTGTTTGAGAGTTTTGTTAACTTTTTTCATCTGTTAACATGATACANACTATTCCAGAATAAAGTTGCTATATCAGGGGCGTTGTTACACTTTTTAAGTTCGAGTAAAAAACTGTAAACCACTATTTTAAAAGACTGCTAAAAAGTAACGGNAAAAGACTGCTAAAAAGTGACGTGGAGAGGGATGAGTATTTGGAGTATTTCGTTGTTTGAGAGTTTTGTTAACTTTTTTCATCTGTTAACATGATACAAGCATTTGATGCTGCAGCACGTCATGAAATTTTGCTGGAATCAAGTTTTCCATTGCTGCACAATTTGTTAAGGTTCTAAAAGGACGTGAAAAGAATGTAATTTGGAATGTTCGAATGCTATGTTGTACTCCACCCAAAAACATCCACAAAATCTTAGGCTGAGATACAGTATACCCCCATATGCCCCTGTTCCTACGCGCCTGGTAGTGTGATTTGCACGTGAAGAGTTTAAGGACACGCAGATCTCGGCTAAAAGGTTTTTTGTGTTCCTACACAGATACTGGTCGTGAATATTTACTAGTGCCGAAACTGCGTACTATTGTGGACTTTTAGCAGTCCAGTAATGAACGTTGCGAGAACTGAACACGCCATTCCTCGTGAAACCGACGTTATCAGTAACATAGTGTATCAGCCTTATTCGAAACTCCACTCATGCTGGTAAGTCACCCTGCAAGAGATAGTAAAATATAAAATGGCAATTGTGAAGAACAGCTTTTTTTACGTAATGTTTTTCAAGTGCTTAGTTAAACGATACAATCCATCTGCTATCGCAATCCGTTACTTGCTGTCACCAGGATGCTTATCACTGCGAGTGGGAATACGCTGGTACAATGACACAGTTTTATTCGTGTCTGGCGAGGTCGACAAGCGTGTCCATGTTCTGTACACGACCTACATTATAAGTACATGGGGTATGAAACTTATAATGTAGGTTGTTAAACAAATTTTCGATGAAGAATAAAGGTGTTATAGTGAGATATAGGGTTCACAGTTCGAATACTGACCCGAGTTNACTTGCTGTCACCAGGATGCTTATCACTGCGAGTGGGAATACGCTGGTACAATGACACAGTTTTATTCGTGTCTGGTGAGGTCGACCAGCGTGTCCATGTTCTGTACACGACCTACATTATAAGTACATGGGGTATGAAACTTATAATGTAGGTTGCTAAACAAATTTTCGATGAAGAATAAAGGTGTTATAGTGAGATATAGGGTTCACAGTTCGAATACTGACCCGAGTTNCTAAACAAATTTTCGATGAAGAATAAAGGTGTTATAGTGAGATATAGGGTTCACAGTTCGAATACTGACCCGAGTTTTGAATCATTTTTAATGGACATTGTAAGTGTTTCTCTGTCTGTTTACATGATTATACGTACCTGATATAAAGATTTATGCAATCTCAAAAGTTGAGGTATGGTGTAGGGACCTGTGTTCGAGATCAGAAACCATTAAAATGTTAATTTTCTATAAATCATTATAAAAAATTTGGTAACTTTTCCTAGTGTTCGGTGAATATTATAGGAATTTATATTAAAAGCAAAACGGGAGATTTAGCCATCGGATATAGGAATCAGAGTGAGATAATAGGATTGCTAAACGATTGATGACCCGAACTTTTGAAGCCTTTTTTTAGCGATGTTCGTGCATTAATTTCTTACCTTTTAGTATTCATGCACACCTGATATAAAGATTTAAGCCATCTCCAAAGGTCATGAATGGTGTAGGGACTTCAGTTTGAGAACTGAAACTATAAAAAGAAATATTAATTCACTTTCAGATTTAGAAAAAATTTTAAATACTGTTTTAGGAATTGACATAAAGGCGAAACGATGGTTTCAGCTATCGGATTTGGGTGTCAGGGTAAGTAAGATAAGTGGTTCGCAATTCGATTAACGACTCGAGTTTTTAAGCCCCTTTTTTTAACAAAGTTCATACATTAATTTTTCACTTTTTAATATTCATACGCAACTGATACAAATTTTTAAGCAACTTACAAAGGCGAGGCATTGCTTATGGACCTGAGTTCAAACTTGAAATAGTAAAAATTATTATTTTTCTCGTGCACTTAGAAACAATCTGATCGTGTTTTCCGAGTGATGTGAGATAGTATATAAAGAGCACTGACGCACGCTCATATCTCAACACAAACTACACTGGTTTACCCTAGTTTTAACCAGGGCTGGCAACAGTCCTTATACATAGGGTGCCAGAAATGTGTACTAATAACATGCTTTTTTTTTCACAAATGCCAGAGAATAAAAGTGAGGCCGGACCCTGACTTGCAGTACCGTAAGGGCTGATAATGAACAAGTTGGGTTGTCGATAAGCCGCGACTCGGGTTATAGTGACTCACCGACGCACTACACGCGAGTTTAACTAGCTACTGGCAAACTACACTAAAGCATGTTCTACAGACATCACGACACTACAACACGCCAGTCGTGAGTCTGGTGGGGAGCTTCACTCCCTCGCCGATAACACCTACACATAAATATATTAAAATAGCAACATTGGTTAACAGCTATAATACGGGTCCGGAGCCCCACTAAAACATATATAAAGCATCCCACCGCCGGCTCAATGATTTGACCCAAGTCTGTCGGGCTGCATTTTTGTTGCAAACCCACTAAACGAGTTATGGGATCTTCGGTTCCTGGTCTCCTGACAGCNAGTCTGTCGGGCTGCATTTTTGTTGCAAACCCACTAAACGAGTTATGGGATCTTCGGTTCCTGGTCTCCTGACAGCGCGGCTTTTCGGGGCATATGAGAGATCGGCGGCGTCTAATACCTTATTTGATGTTCAGGCGCCGAGAATTTAACATCGATTTGGAAGCATTCTCTCTCTATACAGTGAAGATGAATTGTGAATACGAAGGCCTACCTTTGACCTCAACGATCATAGAACAGTGACCTGCATCNAGTCTGTCGGGCTGCATTTTTGTTGCAAACCCACTAAACGAGTTATGGGATCTTCGGTTCCTGGTCTCCTGACAGCACAGCTTTTCGGGGCATATGAGAGATCGGCGGCGTCTAATACCTTATTTGATGTTCAGGCGCGGAGAATTTAACATCGATTTGGAAGCATTCTCTCGCTATACAGTGAAGATGAATTGTGAATACGAAGGCCTACCTTTGACCTCAACGATCATAGAACAGTGACCTGCATCNGCTATACAGTGAAGATGAATTGTGAATACGAAGGCCTACCTTTGACCTCAACGATCATAGAACAGTGACCTGCATCATCGCTAACTGGTTGTCGCCAGTGCCTATGGTCAAAATGCTCGTCGACATTAGAGAAGGGCCTGTGCAAAGAGTCATTTTCGCGCAATGAAGCATCATTACGACACTGGTTACATGCAGTTTGTGCAAGGTGATACATTGAAAGAACATACCGAGGTCTGCAAGAATTCGTCTTTTGAGAGCCAACAAGTGGTGTCGGCAATACCTCTTGCTGCTTCGATGGGTACCGATTCGACAGACGATTATGATGAGACAGTTAATGCTAATGAGAGAATAAGTGCAGTAGAGTTGGTTTGCNGGGTACCGATTCGACAGACGATTATGATGAGACAGTTAATGCTAATGAGAGAATAAGTGCAGTAGAGTTGGTTTGCGCAGAATGTAAACTTGCAAGACGTTTGCGTGAAGTCAACGAACATAAAAATAAACGATCGTTGGGTCTAAATACTGATAAGCATACAACACCTGCTACAAAGAAAAGCGAACTTAATATTTTAGATGAAACAGGTTGNTGGGTCTAAATACTGATAAGCATACAACACCTGCTACAAAGAAAAGCGAACTTAATATTTTAGATGAAACAGGTTGTGAAGACGATCATGAAGAAATCATAGAGTAAAATGAATATTAAGACAGTAATATTGTCGAAAACGATTATGGCGAATTTCTCGATGCACTGACACACCCGTCCAACACATTTGCTGCAATGAGCGACACGAAGAAGGCAGAAGATGTCGAGAATACTGGCTACCTATTTCCCGAAGATCCAAATTAACTAATTCATAGACACAGATCATTGATTGACCTTCAAAAAAGGTGAGAATTTCTCGCGCATTTTTGAGATATATTCAATAATTAGCAAACTGAAGGAATGGGGATATATATCGCATGATGTGATGAACTGATTTCTTCTAAAATTGTAATTACAAAATAATAATAAATTATTACAAAATAATTGTTTTTTCTTTATTTTTGTGTGTCGTATCCTTTTATCCCTTACAGATTCAAAGTGGCGCTATGAGAATTCGACTATTAACAGAAAGATCTGCATATAGAATGATAATAAAGACTTTAGTATAAAAATGCATTGATAGTTGACTGCATACAAAACATGAATTCTGTCGACATGTACAAATTTGACGACAGTTGGCAAACGAATGTAATTTATATACTTATGGGTGATGGACAAACCGCAGGATTGATAGAAAGATCGATCGAAGGGTTGAGATTGATCGAAGGATTGGGATTATTAGAAGGATTGGAATTGATCGAAGGATTGGTATTGATAGAAGGATTGGGTCGATCNTGATCGAAGGATTGGGATTATTAGAAGGATTGGAATTGATCGAAGGATTGGTATTGATAGAAGGATTGGGTCGATCGAAGGATTGGGATTGATCGAAGGATTGGGATTGATCGAAGGATTGGGATTGATCCAACGATTGTGATTGATNGAAGGATTGGGATTGATCGAAGGATTGGGATTGATCGAAGGATTGGGATTGATCCAACGATTGTGATTGATCGAACGATTGATGGTCAAGAAGAGCACGAAAGTTAAGACTGTTTATCACCCTCGTACTTTCCAAGTCTCCAGAGCCCGGCAGTATTGGCATTTAAATTAACGCTAATGAAGCCTATAAAAGTATCGGTAGTTGCTAATCCATACCATCATTATAAGATACTCGTGCATGTGGTCGCTATTTCTATTGACGTGTGACGCCTTTTGGAATAGAAGCCTCGCTGACCCCCTTTGCGAGCGCCTCCCCAGTTGACACATGTCACGAGGCAGGTGGCGGATCGCAGTTACACATGTCCTGCTACTTAGGCCCCCCTACCACTCTCCCACCCCCCTATGCCCCTGCAAGTCCTAAGATTTGTTGAGCGCGGAGGTTTCACGAGATAGAGAAACGCAGTTCGCCTAAATTCAGAAAACCCGCACCGCGAAGAAACAGCTGACAAGCTGTATAATGATGCCGAGAACACCCTCCTCCCCCCTTAGCTAACCACAGGACAATGTGGAAATGCACCGAGAAATAGCTGAGAGAGCAAGCTAGGAGCAAAGTGCCACCTTCCCCCCCAACCTTCAGGAACCAGGGCACGTGTTTTGAAAGGCATTGTTCTGCTTTCATCCACCTCATCCCCCTCCCCCAATAATAGAGACACATGCCGACACTTAAGGGGGAGGATGGCAACCATATAACCCCTTTACGAGAGAAGAGGGGGGACAGTTGATTATTGCCAAGCCGAGAGGTTAGTCCGAGGGTTCAGTCAGTTCTAGAGTACCGCACAGAGAGTAGGCCGGGAGATCGGACTGCCGGCCCCATCCATCAGTCGGACAGTTCATTATCACCACATCGAGGGAAGAGTTGCGTCAAGGAATCGCGAGAAGACGTGAGCACGAGTTCGAACCGCAGTCCAGGGAGACGACACCAAGTGCGGGCCTTTTTTCCAAGGCCTACCACTTCGCCGGAGCTCATCCCCAGATGACAGCCTACCAACACCCACCACAGAGTTAAGTATAAAAGTCGCCGCCCAGAGAAGCCCCACTAGACCACGAAGTCGCCCAGTTAATACGAATAGCCAAATTAGAATACTACACCTCGGAAGTGTTACTGTATGTGTTTTTTGTTCAAACTCGAGACAATATAATTATCCAGTTAAGTGAAACATCAAAAGACTACCTCATTGCAATACCCTTAACATTCTAGACATCTTATAGTCTGTGCTACTAAACATTAACAAAATACGCTACGAACCTTTAATATGTTAATTGACGTGGGGCCTAGATAAGCCTGCGTCAAGTTAAATTGGCGCTCTGATGAGTGGTATAGCGTCAAGTTAATTCAGCGCCCGGGCGTGGGGCCCAACGCTATTTAGTGTAGCATACCTCAAGTTAATTTGGCCCACAACTGTGGGGCGGATTCCACATCAGTATTATGGGCTTGGTTTAGTCATATAGACACGCATTTAAAAAATCTCAGTAGCATGCTTATACCTACAAAACAGTCGAGGTAGTGAATAATTTGCATACTCTGGCATCGTGTATTAATCAGTCTTCAAGAGACGGGACAGGAAGTGTAGTAATTGAGTGAGAAACTTTTGCATGTTTCCGCAGTAACCTATGTATAATTTCGGCAAAATATAAAAAAATTATATATAATTAAAAATAAATTTTAAAATCTGATAATAATTACAGACTTTTGTTTTGACATGCCCTACGCCTAAAAAACAATATGGCTACCAGAATCAAATATATGCTTGAAGAATTAGTGAGCGTAATTGACGAGTACCTTCGGGTACGTTCGAAAAACCCGAGTCGTCGGCTTCCGAGCATCTCCTGAATCGAGCAGAAGATTGCCAAGCTCGTCCGAGTCAAGCCGAAGACCGCCAGACACAGCCACACAGCTCCCATTTAAAATACATTGGCCCAGACTTCCCTATATCCTACTATTATCGACGCTAAATAACAGACTCACTTTCTCACTCCTTTTGGAACGAGCCAGCTCAAAGCATTAATTTTATTTACTTGGTTCTTGTATTTATTACAGTTTAGCCTGTGTTCACGGTAAACTGAGCACTTTTCAATTCCCTGCATATAATCTGCTTGTATGCAAACTGCGTATTCCTTTAAAATATGTAAAATGAAGTATGCTATCGACCTGATCACTTTATTCATGCGTCGGTCAAGTGAAACTGAAAAATTATTACAAAAGTAAACATTTTACGACATTGTTAATTATAACACTTATATGCATACAAAAAACAGAAAGCAAAGTAACTAATTTCAACATTCAACCAATTTTACGTTGCAGTGAGTGAGTGGAGATATTTCGGGTGGTTTTTTACATCGAGGTCTTGTGAGCCGATGAGGGTGAATTTAAGTTGATTATGAATCTGTGGTCCCAGGAATGAAGGGCAGGGGAAACTGGAGATCCCCGAGAAAGTTCCGCTAACCAGCGGCATCGTCCGGCACGATTCCCACATGCGAAAATCCGGAAGCGGCCCCACCGGGAATCGAACCCGATTCGTCTAGGTAAGAGGCGAATAATTGAACCAATACACCACTGCGGCCCCTTTACCTTGCACTTTTAATTCAATGCTAAGACATGGAACTATTCTTTTCGAAGTTACAAACTTTACTGGGCGTATGCCAATCAATATTCCCGGTAAAATTATATACTGGTAGGGGAAGTAATATTTTTCAAAGGATGATTTTCATAGTTATCTATCAACCGTGAACAGCATTTAAAGCTTTTAAGCCAGGAAGCTAATTTGGGGCGTATTACAAATTAAACTAACCTAATTTCCTAAAGTTGGCACATACACGGCAAAGCATTACTAGGGCTTCAAACAAAAAACCTTGTAATTTTAATGAAAAGCCTCAGCGAGCTCGGTCATTAAAGTCGCTGATCCCGAAGGCTGGCTGTCAACCCTCTGCAAACGCGGCTCCAAGGGCGAAGGACTTGGGGTCTTGAGCCCCTCTTTTGAATCTTTATTTTACCCTGAGTAAAGTGCAATCATTCTTGAAACCAAGTACAATGTTAATATTGCCGTACTAATTGTTATATTTAGTATATAAACATGAGACTTTAAATGTATTTCTCTATGTGTCGCATTAATATGTGTGAGTAAATCTTAATGCTTACTGGTAAGCATGTGGTTTGATCGTCGTGCACACTGCCCTACCCAAGTAGCCTCCTTCCTAAAGGTTTTCTAGATCTGCCATTGAGTACCTCGGTGGGACGAAGTAGGTTTACCATTTAAAGAAGCACGCGAGGAAGCGAGGCGTTGAAGAAATATCCCGAGTAGTATTGCCAGATTTCTGTCAAGGAAAAATAAAAAATTCTTTTCATGACATGTATGTGTATTATTCAACCACCAAAACCTATTTTAATTCGAAAATATTTACGTTTTAACAGTTTTAAACAGCCATGGTAAAAGATGGTGAAACATATTAGGCCATGGATCGCTTCCGGGGCCGCGGTGGTGTAGTGGTTCGACTACTCGCATCCCATCAGGAGTGAGGGCTCGATTCCCGTTGTCGGACGTGTTAAAGGGATCTGGGGTATGCAAATAAAATACTTANGGCTCGATTCCCGTTGTCGGACGTGTTAAAGGGATCTGGGGTATGCAAATAAAATACTTATTACATCTTACAATTTATTAAGCAAAATACACATACTGTACATGACCTAATACACGAACATCACCATTCGTACCAACCAACTTCCTAAAAATCCAAATTGCATCTCCAAGCTCATGTGGGAATCCTACCAAGCAAAGTCAAGACAGCTGTTGAGACGTAAACAATGGATGGTTGAATATCCTGGTATGACTATCAAGCTGACATGCAAAAATTTGTTATTTCATCTCCTGCAATCAATGCTCCCTAGCCTCTCTTTACAGAAAATCCACAGTCAGTAGTAATGATATCGTATTCCATGGACAATGTCAAGAAAGCAATTCAACATTTAAATCCTGGTCAAATTATTGTCCTGGCTGCTGAGAAACCAATTTTTGGGCTTTCGAAAGAAATTATTGGGATGTGGCCAGCAACCATGGGGAAGATCACTTTGACACTTTTTCATTATGTTCGGTGGCTTACACATCGAGATGGCCATAGCGAAATTGCTGGGAAAGTGGCTGGAAGACAATGGTTGGACCAACGCCCTGGTCCATGCTGACATTGTGAGTTCTAATACACCAGATTCCCAAATATATGCGAAA
Organism: Clitarchus hookeri; assembly: GCA_002778355.1. NCBI lineage: Eukaryota > Metazoa > Arthropoda > Insecta > Phasmatodea > Phasmatidae > Clitarchus > Clitarchus hookeri. The sequence goes on along the minus strand of NQII01002421.1, from coordinate 97,375 downwards.
TATGTCAAGAAGGCCCGCTGTGAACATCAGGTCACACCTGCAAGCCTACATGTCCGTCTCGAAAAAGCTTATACCAAGGACTATACAGTATGACAAAGATGTTGTGCGAGCACCTTATGAGGAGTGGTGTAAAACACGAGCAAAGGCTAGTGTCCTCTTTTATATTGGCTAAATACTATCTTAACCCAGCTTTTCTTGCTGCGGTACATAAAATCACATCGTGAAGGTTACTTCCAGTTATATTTAGAATCACTGACACAGATCAACGCTGGTTTTTCGGCCTAAATAATATACACTACTCAAAATGGCTTGCATTACACATTCATGATATGATAATTCTTGCAGAAAAACACCCAGCTGTCCTAGCAGAATTCAAGTGTGGGAAATTCGTGGTTTAAAAGACTAGCAAGTAATATTTCACNAAAAACACCCAGCTGTCCTAGCAGAATTCAAGTGTGGGAAATTCGTGGTTTAAAAGACTAGCAAGTAATATTTCACCATGGCACTGGACCATTGCCATGAGCAAAACAATGCATTGGTGAAAGGTTCTGATTGGACTGACAAGCAATCCAGGAGCAATCAGACGTTAGATGGTAGTAGGACCAGAGATCGCGAGNAAAAGGTTCTGATTGGACTGACAAGCAATCCAGGAGCAATCAGACGTTAGATGGTAGTAGGACCAGAGATCGCGAGAATCACTGCAGATTTTGAAGAGCAGCCAATACATAAATATGTGATTATCTGTGTTGATAACACTGGACACCTTTACCATGACCAGCAACCCAAAGTAAAAGACGGTTTCCTGGATGATGTTAAGGCATTTGTAATTATTTTGTAAGAGATGGGGAATCTATTTCTAGAACACAGTCATGATCTGCTAGTAATCAACGCAAAGTATAGTGTGGACACAAAAGTGGGAGATACTGTGAGAAGGATTGAGACCATTGGTGAATCGCAGTAAAAAGAGTTTTCANTAGTGTGGACACAAAAGTGGGAGATACTGTGAGAAGGATTGAGACCATTGGTGAATCGCAGTAAAAAGAGTTTTCACGGAAAGGCTTAAAAAATATACAATACCTGTCAAAAACACCTTTCCAAGGAACAGTTTGCCACTGTTTGTGGACCATCTATCTAAGTTATGTTGAAACAGAAGGAATAACTAGCAGCACTAATAGTGATTGTGGACTATTTTCGAAGCTGTATATCTTTTGTTCAGCTCGGAGTGGAAATATTGACCTTTTTTTNCTAATAGTGATTGTGGACTATTTTCGAAGCTGTATATCTTTTGTTCAGCTCGGAGTGGAAATATTGACCTTTTTTTTCGCCCACGAGAACCATGCAGCTCCCAACCCAGCTGTTTCAAGTGGAGAAAAAATGTGGGCTGGGACCAAAGCAGGACTACTTAAGTGCCTGGAAGCAGATCTGCTCGAAAGAATACCGCCCCTTCCCTCTAGTTGATGCAACAGTTTTCGATGGTGCAGCTGTGGTGCAAATGCTGAATCATGGAATAGCGAAAACATTTCAAGACTATGCATATAGAGTTTTTGCACCACACATAACTGGTAACCTCGAGAAAAAAATATGCATTGGTGCTGCTTGGGATGAATACCACCCTGACAGTTATAAAGCTGCAGTAGGGAAAATAGGGTAAAAAGTTAATGAAAAAGGGTGGATTCTACTGGCATGCCAAAAAACTGTAACAAATTTATTATAAACAGTGATGACGAAACTGAATTATTTGCTTTCCTATCGCACAAAAGTATTAATCTTCAAATTGCAGAGAGCAAGAAACTTTATGCAATGTATGGAAGTAGCGTTCTCTGCTATCTTGCTAAGTCGGAGTTGGCTTGCCTTGCACCGTGTTCGCAAGAGGAGGCCGATACTCGAGTACGTTTGCATCTGGCAGATGTTGTATAATAGGGGTGCAGGAAGGTGACCATCTGTACTGTTGACACTGCTGTAGTGGTAGTGGCTGTGGCATCATTAAGCAAATTATCTCCTGGTGAGTTGTGGATTGCCTTTAGTGTAGGGCCAAGCTTTCTTTACATACCTATCCACGAAATGGTTGCTGCAATGGATTCGACACAGTGTCGTACTCTGTAAGCCTTTCATGCTTTCACTGGGTGTGATACTGTTTTCACATTCACTGGTAGCGGAAAGAAAACTGCCTGGGAGACTTAGACATTTTTCCCACAAGAGAACAATGCTTTCCACGAACTCTTATCCATGCTAAGTGAGATAAGTAAAGAATCAATGGTGTTGCCGATGCGATTTGTTGTGCTAAAGTACGACCGAACCAGCGAATTCGTGGAGGTTAATGATCCCAGGAAGCATCTCTTCACACAGAAATCTAGAACAATTGAACACATTCCTTCAACCCAGGCCGCACTCAAGCAGCACATCAAACGCACTTGCAATCAGATCAATTGTTGGAATCAGTCATTGGGCATGAATCCAGATATACCAGAGCACTATGTCTGTAGATGGACAAAGGTGTCAATTGAATGGCAGGCTCTTTGGACTACTCTTCTCGAAGCATCAGTTTTGTGTCATGAATTAATCCATTGTGGCTGTAAGAAAGGGAGGACTGAACACTGCAAATCTGCCAAAGTTGCTCTCAAATGCACTTTTCTGTGCTTATGTTCTGGAGATTATTGATTTTGCTAGTTACATTTGTTATGTACATTGCTTATATCTGTTCATTACATATATTTTACATTGCGATAAGTAAATAATTAGTTATACAGGCCTTTCAAGATTATTTCCATCAATGTTGATCTTTGACCATAAAAACTTATTTGCCGTTCTCAAATTATGAATATCTTGAAAGTGTCACTAAAACGTGATCACCTCCAAATTTTGAGTAAACAAATAATTTGTTTAATGATTTTCAGACTATTTGCTTTTTCAATTATGAATATTTATACATTAGCCCTAGTGAAGTGACAGCCATATTGGATTTGACCCCTCACCGAACACAAATGTCAAATCCTACTTCTTTCCACGCCTTAATTTATACATAATATCCTATACTTAGTAATGTAGAAATTTCATTTATTTCTCATAAAGTGCACAATCCGACAGCTTAACAGATTAATAGCTGTGGGGACACATGAAAAGTGTGGTGTGTGCTATGCCAGTTAATGGCATCAGAGACTTGGAACAGCATATCAATAAAAGTTGTGCAACTGGTCGACACGACTCATCTATCTTCGAGCGGCTTCTCCAGTCCGTGATGAGGCGTTATCATGCTGCCCATGGCGGTCACTTCGAGCATCGCATGTGATGTGGCCAATGTATGTTAACTCAATAACAGGTGGTAGGACATATGTTCATAGGAGTATTTTCGCTTGTTTTAACCACAGAAATCTCCTCCCGAAGTTTGTTTTAATTGTTTAGATACATCCGATATATTTTCACNTTTCGCTTGTTTTAACCACAGAAATCTCCTCCCGAAGTTTGTTTTAATTGTTTAGATACATCCGATATATTTTCACCCCAAAATTGACTACCCGAGCCTATAGTTGTGTTGGCAGGGAATTATGAAAGATTAATTCTATCTCATAATGCTTAATATAAAATTTTAATTTTTATATTGATAGCCAATGAAAATATTTTATCCTTACTTCTTACACATTTTAGTAATTATTAGTAAGTAGTGATATATAAATATTCTACAGTCATTAGGTACACCACAACATCATTTTTTTATGTGGCTATGGGAGAAAACATAATGTGCTAAAGAAAAAATACGTAGGGTTTTAAAAATATGTTCACTTAGGCGTGACGTGAGTTATCGCACAAAAACCAAGGCTTACGCAAAAAAAGTTTATAAAAAACCATAACGTAGTATCTGTCACATACCTGCTTGTGCGATTAACGGTTATTTCGTAGCTAAAAGAAAAGCATACGCTTGATTTAAAACAATTGTATATTTGACTTACTGTTACATTGAGGTGTGGCAGTTGTTTTGAACAATAGCTAAACAAGCGAAATATATACCAATACGATAATAAATCCTTTCTATTAGATGAAAGCGCATTGTTTTTAACGTATACATTGAAATCTAAAGGCCCCACGTGACTCACGCACGAAATGAAACAAAATTATATATGAAAGACTTTTACTCCTGGACAGGTCATCAGCAGGACAAAACGTGCATAAACCTAAACCTCTGAGTAGTGCAAGGAAGCACTAAAGCTTCTGGAACAGAGGCAGTCGTTAGAATTTTGTAGTGTTAATGAAGATAGTAAAATACCTCCCCAAATAGTAGATAATTTATGAGAGCGAGAACAGGAATCCCCAACATTTTCAAACCTCACTTTTAATATAGCTTTTACAGGATTAAACCATGGGTTATATATGAAATATAAAAAATATATAGGCATCCTAAAAACCATCTTTATATCGGTCAACTCTAGGTAAAAATATTAAAAGACAAAATATTTTTACAAATTCTGGTACAAATATTTTAAACTGCCGTTTAAACACCCTGTTCTTGCTCTCTCGTATATTATCTACTCGAAATATTACGCAAAGAATACATAATGAATCAACGCCATCCTTATTGACTTTCAGGATACGCTAGGAGCAAGTTATCTAGCACCACAGTAATGTCAGCTCTATTGGTTTCTATATTCCCATGCACCACCTCAGTATTGGTCCAAAATACACCGGACGCTACACTGTCTTGGGGTCGATGAGTACTCAGGCAAAAGTGCCTGGCCGTTCCTTTGATTTTGGCTGACCCATCACCGATTTGCTGCGCAAAGTCCTGGAGCTGGCCTTGTATCTCATTGGCTACTGCATTTCGCTGGCGTGTGCGGCTGGAAGTCGCAGTATAAGCAGTTGTTCCACCTCTGTATTTGGGCTGCGGTAGTGTAGTAGTTAGACTACTACTCGCCTCCCACCTAGGCGAACCGGTTTCGATTCCCGGCGGGTTCGCTCCCAGATTTTCGCGTGTGGAAATCGTGCCGGATGATGCCGCTGGTCGGTGGGTTTTTTTTTTTCGTGGACCTCGCGTTTCCCCGCCCTTGCATTTGGGCGCTGCTCCATACTCACCTCGTTTCGCCCTCATTGGCTCTCAAGACCTTGAGATTAAGATCCGTCCTAATCACTTCAATCACTCCATCTCTGCGTTCTTAAGTAGGCTATGGTATGACTTGACCGATATTCGGGTAAGCAGAGGACTGTAAATGTCAATGGGACGTACGGGATTCAGCCAGCCACACAAGTTCGGTAAACAGGCGCGACCATAGCACCCGGGAGACAGTGCAGGCAGGCGCCGGCACGCCGCCGCTGCATCCCGCTGCACTGTCGCCCCTTCCCCCGCGCAGTGGAGAAAGCTGGCGGGCGGGACGACCTCAATCAGCGGGAGAAAACCATGGCGGCCGTAATAACGCCGTGCTTGCCCCCGACGATCTCTTACCGGCCAGGGGCGCACATGTCGCCTCCCACAGCGTCGGTCCAATTAATAGCCTTCTCCGTGTCGAGCGTCCCGGAGTGGTGCAGAGTAATCGCCTTCGCTTCCTTCTTGTACTGATTCTTTCCTGGCGATGCAGGGACCACAGGGAGCATTTACCCCTCCGTCAAAAATGTTTGTCATATTTTGGACGTGACTGTTCAGGACTGCGCGACATAAGAACAACACGAAAATACATATATATGGATTTATTTACTTTCAGGAATACAAATATACATATATGTATATATTCTCTGTCACGCTGTACACGAGGCCATTTATTTTTTCTCATTTTTTTACATTTTAATAAATCACGAAACCTACATTAATCAAAAAAATACTTTTACTTTACGTCGTGAGCAGTACAGTTGGCAAATGGCAAAGAAAAGCATGAGCATAGTATATTCGCGGTTTTTTCACACGTTTAGAATCACACCTTTGAAAAATTACCTCATGTAAGATGTTTNATGAGCATAGTATATTCGCGGTTTTTTCACACGTTTAGAATCACACCTTTGAAAAATTACCTCATGTAAGATGTTTTTGGTTGTTTCCTAAATATGCAATGTTTCAAAAGTGTTTTGTACTTCTGTTCATAAAATAACTTTATTTTTGGTTAATTTGAAATTTTACTTATATAAAGAGATGATTATAATTATAAAATAAATATTAATTACGGTTATTTTGAATGAGAAGGCAGGTATATGGGTAATGCCTAGTAAGAAATAGTGCACATGAAAAATAGTATTACACTGGATGCGCACGAATGCGGTGTGTTGTCCCTTTGGTGTAATATTCTAAACTTAATTAAGTTTTCTCTTCATGTAACGGAGCACTATCCTGGAAGAAGAACTTAACGTAGGGCTTTAGAAAAGTATGAAGTAAACGTGAATGGANATGAGCATAGTATATTCGCGGTTTTTTCACACGTTTAGAATCACACCTTTGAAAAATTACCTCATGTAAGATGTTTCCTAAATATGCAATGTTTCAAAAGTGTTTTGTACTTCTGTTCATAAAATAACTTTATTTTTGGTTAATTTGAAATTTTACTTATATTTTCTCTACTAATATTAATATTTTATTTATAATTAATGCCAATAAAACAATGAGAAGGCAGGTATATGGGTAAGAAATAGTGCACATGAAAAATATTATTACACTGGATGCGCACGAATGCGGTGTGTTGTCCCTGTGGTGTAATATTCTAAACTTAATTAAGTTTTGTCTGCATGTAACGGAGCACTATCCTGGAAGAAGAACTTAACGTAGGGCTTTAGAAAAGTATGAAGTAAACGTGAATGGACTATACCATCAGATCTGTCCTTCTCCCTTGTCCAAATTCAGCATGAATGTTCCCACCCCTTTTACAGTATTGACATTCGTGTTTGCTGGTGAACTGGGTGGTTCTGTGGGACTGCGTTATACGTGTGAGTAGCACAGAGCGTTGGTCAACACCAAGACTATTCGAACTCCATTCCGGGGATTTTGCCGCCTAGAGAGAATATAGAGTAGTGTGCGCGTGCCAGCTGCGTAGTAACTAGCCTCTGTGTTTCAACATATAACGGTTGTTTCACCACTATGACTGTGTAGGAACGTCGTTTTCAGCCCGTCTGTAAACTTCTCGCCGCCGAAGATCTGCGACTTCCGAGTTAGGCCCTTCGTCAATAATTGTGAGCCGATCTGGCGCTAGTGAGCATCTCTCGTTGATATTCTCATTCCTCTCGCTACACATTCGCTCGGTATTCTTCTTGATTAGAAGGCGTAAACGTAGAGTGAACATGGGATAGAACGATCTCACTGGCTGCGCACAACCAGTCTTCGTGTCCCAACGCTGAACTGATTTTCTGCCAACACGACTATCGTAAACAACGTGGATATGATTTGATGTTAGAAAACGGTTTAGTAAACAAGTGCTTTGAGATGTTTGTATACTTCCTCTGACTATTTTGTAACGCAGTTTAATTAAATCCAAATAAAAGTATTTAATTCTTAAAAAAGTACATGTAATTTAAAAGTTAAGATGTAAACAAACGAATTAAATATTATCGACCATGTGATTGACCATTGTGTTGGTTTGGGGTAGGTCAATGCTGGGTACATGCGCAGAAGACGAATAATCGGTCTACCTCATCTTTAGTCTAATGGACGTAAACAGTCTCTTGCAATTTCTTGTTGGAGAATTGCCAGAGAGCCTGCAAACACGCAAATCACTTTAATATCCTTTGTGAGACGTGTTTTTAGTTCGTAATGTGATCCTGCCTGTAGCGAGCAATCGAAGAGAGCTCTTCACGCTGACAGCTGGGCTTTGGGCTTTCTAGACGTATATCCGTTTCTGCCGTCCTTACACTCCGCTGTTTCTCGATCTCAATCTCATTTCAACCCCACGGACGCTAAAGGCCTAGTTTTTAAATTGTTCTCTGCTCTCTGCTCAACAAGTTGAAGCCAGACTTAAAATAACTGCCCAAAATTACTCATATTATTTTAATTGTCAGGAAATACTTCCTATTTTACTGTTGGAAGTAAATTAGGTAAAGTTGTGGCACGCTTCAGCTAATATTATATATAACTATGAGGGTTATTCGGAAAGTAAAGTCCGATTTCTTATAAAATATAAACCATCACAAATGTTAAAAAAAAAATTGTATTAAATGCCTTACATGTTTCTCTATTTTTCTACATAGTTTTCATATTTGTTTAAACATTTGTCATAACGTTCTACAAGCTTTTGTATGTCTAAGTCGCCGCCTGTGAGGAAACTAGTCTGTAACTGCTTCTTTCACCTTTCATCTTCTCTAAAAATTGATTACCTTCCTTATGATATCGGTCCAANGCATGTAACGGAGCACTATCCTGGAAGAAGAACTTAACGTAGGGCTTTAGAAAAGTATGAAGTAAACGTGAATGGACTATACCATCAGATCTGTCCTTCTCCCTTGTCCAAATTCAGCATGAATGTTCCCACCCCTTTTACAGTATTGACATTCGTGTTTGCTGGTGAACTGGGTGGTTCTGTGGGACTGCGTTATACGTGTGAGTAGCACAGAGCGTTGGTCAACACCAAGACTATTCGAACTCCATTCCGGGGATTTTGCCGCCTAGAGAGAATATAGAGTAGTGTGCGCGTGCCAGCTGCGTAGTAACTAGCCTCTGTGTTTCAACATATAACGGTTGTTTCACCACTATGACTGTGTAGGAACGTCGTTTTCAGCCCGTCTGTAAACTTCTCGCCGCCGAAGATCTGCGACTTCCGAGTTAGGCCCTTCGTCAATAATTGTGAGCCGATCTGGCGCTAGTGAGCATCTCTCGTTGATATTCTCATTCCTCTCGCTACACATTCGCTNTCAATAATTGTGAGCCGATCTGGCGCTAGTGAGCATCTCTCGTTGATATTCTCATTCCTCTCGCTACACATTCGCTTGGTATTCTTCTTGATTAGAAGGCGTAAACGTAGAGTGAATATGGGATAGAACGATCTCACTGGCTGCGCACAACCAGTCTTCGTGTCCCAACGCTGAACTGATTTTCTGCCAACACGACTATCGTAAACAACGTGGATAGGATTTGATGTTAGAAAACGGTTTAGTAAACAAGTGCTTTGAGATGTTTGTATACTTCCTCTGACTATTTTGTAACGCAGTTTAATTAAATCCAAATAAAAGTATTTAATTCTTAAAAAAGTACATGTAATTTAAAAGTTAAGATGTAAACAAACGAATTAAATATTATCGACCATGTGATTGACCATTGTGTTGGTTTGGGGTAGGTCAATGCTGGGTACATGCGCAGAAGACGAATAATCGGTCTACCTCATCTTTAGTCTAATGGACGTAAACAGTCTCTTGCAATTTCTTGTTGGAGAATTGCCAGAGAGCCTGCAAACACGCAAATCACTTTAATATCCTTTGTGAGACGTGTTTTTAGTTCGTAATGTGATCCTGCCTGTAGCGAGCAATCGAAGAGAGCTCTTCACGCTGACAGCTGGGCTTTGGGCTTTCTAGACGTATATCCGTTTCTGCCGTCCTTACACTCCGCTGTTTCTCGATCTCAACCTCATTTCAACCGCACGGACGCTAAATGCCTAGTTTTTAAATTGTTCTCTGCTCTCTGCTCAACAAGTTGAAGCCAGACTTAAAATAACTGCCCAAAATTACTCATATTATTTTAATTGTCAGGAAATACTTCCTATTTTACTGTTGGAAGTAAATTAGGTAAAGTTGTGGCACGCTTCAGCTAATATTATATATAACTATGAGGGTTATTCGGAAAGTAAAGACCGATTTCTTATAAAATATAAACCATCACAAATGTTAAAAAAAAAAATTGTATTTAATTTCTTACATGCTTCTCTATTTTTCTACATAGTTTTCATATTTGTTTAAACATTTGTCATAACGTTCTATAAGCTTTTGTATGTCTAAGTCGCCGCCTGTGAGGATAACTAGTCTGTAACTGCTTCTTTCACCTTTCATCTTCTCTAAAAATTGATTACCTTCCTTATGATATCGGTCCAAAAAATCAAAAGCACAAGCCATTTTTTTTCATTTGGTGTTCCTCAGTAAGCAGCCTGGGAACCCAACGTGCGCACAATTTGTGAAATTGCAAATTTTCAGAGACAATTTTGTGCAAAGTTGTTCTACCCACTTTCGGAAATTCCAATGCTAAAGTTGAAATTGTGAATCGCCGGTCTTCACGAATATTTTCGTCCACGGCTTTGACCAAATTTTCTGTAATCACTGATGGTCGGCCTGATCGTGGTTCATCATGGACATTTTCCCGTCCGTCCTTGAAAGCTCTCACCCACTTACGCACTTTGCTGTTACTNCTAATTTTCTGTAATCACTGATGGTCGGCCTGATCGCGGTTCATCATGGACATTTTCGTGTCCGTCCTTGAAAGCTCTCACCCACTTAAGCACTTTGCTGTTACTCATCGCATTGGGGCCATACACTTGACTTATCTGTCGATGAACTTCCGCTGCTGAAACGTTCCTTGCTGTCAAAAACCGAATCACTGACCGTATTTCGCAGTCGGCGGGCCGATCAATTGTTTTAAACTGGCACTGTAAACAGCACACTGCAACAATACCAATGTAAATGGCATAATTTGACGAGCAAGGCATGCCGGGAGTCGGTGCGCATGCGCGTTACAATGTTCGCGCGACATTAGATTAGCTATGGTGATTCGGACCTTACTTTCCTAATAACCCTCGTAATATTAAAACTGACGTACGTCAGTGGATGAAGTCGTGGATTTCNCGCGTTACAATGTTCGCGCGACATTAGATTAGCTATGGCGATTCGGACCTTACTTTCCTAATAACCCTCGTAATATTAAAACTGACGTACGTCAGTGGATGAAGTCATGGATTCCAGACATTAACTTCATAGGAAAGTAGATTTGCGCGAGTGTGGTTGAAAGATATGCAGAGAACTAACAGAAGAAACTAAGCACGGACACATATGACTTCAGAACACAGGGGTGAAACAGCCTCTTATACCGCCAGCTCCAGCCACACACGCCAGCGAAATGACGCCTTTGGCCAGTAAATTGTTGGAACTCCGTTCGCCAATCAGCGCTCGGTAACCAACTCGCCAGCCGGCAGCCCAGCCAGTAGGGAACCTTCTGCAGCATGCAGTAGCCAGTCAGACACAATGCCCGTTCCCAGAGCCTCGCGCAGACAATCAGAGAATGAGTACGCTCACATCAGAGAGACCGCTTCGCCATTTCGTATTTGTGTACTTATCTGCCGTATGCCACAAACTTCAAAATGTGCTCAGTGGCAGCGAACCAGCTGTACAACTGGTAACAACTGTCTATGTGACTGCCCGCTACTCCGCCGGACAGAATGTAAAGCATCGGAAGAACACGTTTCATCAGCCCACTTTCCTTGGAAAGATAGGCTTTTGCAATCATGCGAATGTGTGTCTGGGATGTGTTACTCCCCTCCCGGGATTCTATATATAACTATTCAACCACCGAACAGATTGCAAGGTAACTTTGTCAGGATATGAATTTACTAATGACGGTTACGACGCAATTTGTATAACGTCAAGTATTTTTTATTTATAAAACAACTTTAATTTCTGACTACACAAGAGTATATACATCAATCTGCGATTTATCGATCCGCATGTTTTACATTTAGGCTATATAAATGTAAAATGCTGTAATTACCAACACATAATTTTAATAGCGTCCCTCAGTTATCCTTATGGTATAATTATGTACTTATACTGCATGCACTGTTAGTAGCAATGTTCCAGATATATAATAATATATATTTTAAATATTTTTGAATGAGAGTAGTTAAAATGATATATATTTTTTTACTTCGCTATTTTGCTTACTTACATTATACACAAAATAATTGTAATTTTTGTGTATTTCCAGAAGAAAGCTAGACGGCGTGGTCATGTCTTGCCAACTTCCGTTCAGAAATGCATTTATATGCAATAAATGTTAGGACAACAGCTTAACTTCATTAACTCTTCGATGATATACTCCTTTCTGAACGATCGTCACGCTTAAGATTTATCATCATTCAATAAAATACATATATATTTTTTTACATATCAGCAATGATTACTTTATTTTTAATTTGAGATTTACCCTTTCTTTAGAATAAACCACAAATTTAAGATAAAAAGACGACCCTGATCACATACGATCACCATTGACACGCTAAAATCCTAATACTTACATTCACAATCCGCCATCATTGAGTAAAATACGGTTTCCCCTTGATCGACAGTGATAATCTGATTCTTTCTTTGTTACCCTACTTTCCAGAGGAAAGACATTCTTATGAAATCAGTTTTATGTCTGTGTTTGTATATATACATATAAAAATATATATATATATATNGAGGAAAGACATTCTTATGAAATCAGTTTTATGTCTGTGTTTGTATATATACATATAAAAATATATATATATATATTGACAACTCCCAGAGCTGTGGTTTTGGAGGAAGGTGATTGACACTGTTGTCTAAAGGACCAATTTACTACTGAAGTAAACACAGGGCGATTGGAGTTCACAAAAAAAAATCTAGTTTTATTATTGCTTTAAAACAAGTTAATTGACACACAAGTTCTCGAGACAACTCCCTCCCGTTCCTGTACGTAGATTACGTATAGTTCGCGTCGTGGGGGGGGGGGATAATCTTCCTCGTACTTGCTGGGTGATTCCAGATATTCGTAGCACTCGCGGAACACTACTCAGGGTCCTTCACATACGCTGGATGACTGTACTTATCTGGCCTGTTGTGCTGGTAGCTGGTCCTGCAGTTGAGATCTGGTGAACTGGAACTGGCAGGCCTCTGCGTCTGGTGGCGGCTGGCTCTCCTGGACTCGCTGCGCTCCTTCGGACTCTCGTCGGCTGACCGCCGTTGGCGTCTCGCTCCGGACCCGCTCCGCGCTCGTCGATGCCCGTCCGCTGACTGCCCTGTTTCCTCGGACTCCTCTCGTTTTGTAGCCTCCATCGCCATATTCAAACTGCCTCGTCTGCACGTGGTCCGGGAATCTCGTGGCGTCTCCCTGAGTAATAAAAACACGGGTCTGGGGCTCGGGCTGCCCATCATGGACCTTCGGTTCTGGTATGGCCGTTTCATTGTCTCGTTCTGCACGTGCTTACTTGGCGGGTGGTCTTTGGATCAGCGCCCGCAGTGGTCCTTCCCTTGTCCCCGGATATGCTGCTATTCTTCTCGTACACCCGCTAAAAGCTTTTCTTGGTTTTATTGCGGTGAAGCCCGGGGTCGTGGGACCTCGGCGTATCTTGGTGCAGCTGCCCAGTGCAGCTGTGTCCGCGCCCTGGTGCCTTCCGTTGCCTCCGGATGCCGTCTGCACGTGCAGAAAACTTGGGTGGCCCGTCTTTGCAGCTGTGAGGCACGGGATCCTTTTTGGACACGTCCGCCACCCTTAATATTTATTGGTGTTGACCGCCTGCAAGCTTCGCTAGCGCGTGTGTTCTGACGGTCAAAATACATGGACGCGGGAAGCGTCAATATATATATATATAAGTGTGTGTGTACATCCGTCTGTGTGTGGGAACTCCTAAAACTTTTGAAACCATTAATCGAATTTCACTAAACTATGTATGTATTTAGCAATGAGTAAGGAAACAAATTTTATAGCTATACTTTGCAGTTTACTTACTTTCAAAATGGTCGACATTTTAAGAGTGCGGGCGTCATTTCATATCTCGAGAAACATTTAACAAATTTCAACCAAATATTAAAATTAAAATTTATTATATAAATTGTTAATTTAGTCAGGTATTTTCTAATGGTCAGCCATTTTGGAAGACACCCTTACATTAAACAAAAACTATTTTAAATCATATCTCGGAAACTATCAATTTAATTCTGCTAACATTAGCAAATAAATAACACTATGGTAGGAAACGTTAACATGTGCGATAAAAATGGATTATAAACTTATTTACAATGTGGCGGACGTATAAATATTTTACTTTAATTTTGTATATATACTATGTCGTTTAACCGATTTCAAATCAAATTGTTATATTAAATTATATTAAATGCCAGTATTAAATAGGCTTATATATACTCTCTGTCATCCACCATTTTATAAAATAGCATCACATGTAAAAATTAAGTTGTTGTGATATATTGGAAAACCACATACCAATTTCTACCCGATATGGCAATCAATAAATACTTTTATATACCATGTAGATGTATACGCCTTAAGTACCTAGTTCAGAAACTTATTTTGAAAATGGCTGATATATGAATATTTTTTATTTTTTTACAATGTCTATGAATTTGCATTACCGATTTCAACTACACTTTTTATGATGGCAAGTAATTAATACTATGGCATGCCAAGTTATCGTTTGCAGTTTACATGAATATGACACTTATTTTCAATATGGCAGTAACATAAGTATTTTTGTTTGTTTAATTCGGTATGTATACATACCATTCGACCAATATCGAAAAAAACTTGGTACGCAAAAAGTAGCAGTTACAAGTATCACTTGTGCTAAGACATAGCCCATTTTGTCACACATTTTGTAAGAAAGCGCTACATAAAAAATGCATTTTCTCTATTGTATTCCGAAAAGAAATCAACTAATTTCTACCAAACCAAGGCAAACAAGAAATTCTATGGTACGCTATCTAAACTGATATGTTTCCAGTGGGTCAAACACTTATTTTCCAAAGGGCAGCCATATAAAGTTTTTTTGGCTTCTATGCTATATTTACGAAACCATGGAAGTAATTTCATCCGTACGCTGGCAGGCAGTTTATAGAATTGTATGCCATGCTAACATATGCGAATTAAATGGATAAGACACTTGTTTTCAATATGCCACTTTAAACAATATTATTGCTACACTCATAATATGTCATCCATTTTCAATAAAATCAAAACGATCCAGACCCATTTGAACAGGGTAGTATTGTTGGACTGCAGGAATCCGGATTGTCAGCTGGTCGTATAGTCATTCATCTTGGCCGTGCAGTCCCCACTGTGACACGATATGAACAAGCGTGGATACGTAGAGTTCATAAGTCACGTAGAGGAGGTACTGGTCCAGTCAGGCGCACTACTGATAGAGAAGATCGTCTTAACTGCCGACATGCCGTAGCAGAATGTGTCACCAATCCAAAAAGTTCCGACAATATGTGGAGCCTGCGCTACATTTTATGGTCTCAGCAAAAACCATTCATCACCATTAGAATGAGGCTTGTCTATGGGCACAACGTCCACTGCACCGTTTGTCTTCGACCATTCGGTATCCTGCGGTACGCCATCAATGGCGCCAGGAACGTCAACATTAGATAGAGTACTGGCGACGCATTGTGTTCTCCGATGAGACCCGCTTCAGTCGTAGTGGATAAGGTGGTCGCAGCAGGGTTGGGCGCCACAGTGGGCAACGAACGTTCCAGCACATTGATACGTCAATAAAGTTCAGCGGTCCCATTTGCTGCCATGTTTGGGCAGCATAGCCAGCACTATCATGCAGCAATTAAATGCTCGTACCCCATATTTAACGCGTGCTTTGCTGATGTTATACCACTCGTTCTCTATGCGAGGAAGATTAATTAATGTCTACTCTAATCTTCATTTAAGGTAAGAGTGTGTAGCTATAACCATGTCGAGCTGTGTATATACCGCATCGTTTAACCAATTTCAACCAAACGTGGCATGGTAAAAGTGTTAGTTGCAATCATCGGTAAAAGTGGTAATTGCAATCATCGAATAAGTTAATCCATAGTCTTTTGTCCGTAATTTTGTAAAATAGTGCCACATGAAAATTAAAGTTTTTGTACTTTATCTCGGCAAACAATCAACGGATTCCTACCAAATTTGCCGAGCTATACATACTACTGTATGCCTCGTAAACTATGTTTTAAATTGGTTAAACACTTTGTTATTACAAACATTGTTATTACTATGCTATGTCTACGAAACCAGGTAACCAATTTCAACCGTATGTTAGCAGATATCAAATACTATGGTGTGCCATGTTAACACACGTGATTAAAATGGATATGTCAATTACGTTCAATATGGCGGCAATATCAATATTTTAAGCCCAATTTCGACCAAACTGGTTACGCTAACAGACATATTTTGTCCACCATTTTGTAGAATTGCACTGCTTTTGTGTCATATCTCAGAAAAACAATTAAACGATAACCGCCAAATTTGGCAATAAGTTTTGAACGGCAGGTCATGCAAATGTATGTGTTTTTAGTGAATCAGAAAGTTAGTTCCAAGATTATGGAATTAGAAATATTTTATTTTAATACACATGTTCGTTTTATTTCAGTCATAAAGTAAAGCATTCTTCATCAAGTTTACTCGCATATATCAATAAAGGAAAGTATGTTTATTAGTTGTATTGGTATCTTCTTTTTTAAACTACTCAACTATTCTAAGTAGCATCAGATCTTTCAGTTTGTAAGTTTTGTTTTCATGTTTCGTTTTAATGTTGATATTTTGAGAGAGAAAAATATTAACCGTTAATTCCAGAATATTTTCGAGTACGAGTTATCCAGCTGAGATTTTGTAAGTTTTACCAATTGTGCAGATTACCTTTAAACTCGTTCATACGTCATTTTTGAAGGGTCCCTAAGAGGCCGTCTGCTGACGAGAAGACCGGGTGCCAGCCCAGATTCGTGCGATTAGAGTTGATTAGGAATCTTATGCACTCGTACGTGCAGCCGTTACTGCCACACGTTTTAGATACCCATTACACAAAGCTCGTCCAGCCAGTCTGAGCACTAAAAACACCCTTATAAATGAATTTCGGAATCACTCTGGCATCTTATTTCTGAAGTCACCAAGACACACATTAGTTTACTTAGCCGTAATTGGTTAGTTCGAATTTGCTGGCTCGTACTGAAAAGTCTTAGTCCGACTCTATACGTATACAGAGAGATTGTTTTCGAATGAATGAAATACTGAGGTGCCAGTACAGCGAATGTGCCTAGTTTCTTTATGTGAGTATTTCTCTTAAGATGTGACCTTGAATAAGTGATGTCAGAAAACGAATTTTCTTTATTAATGCCTGTTACATATTCAATCAATACTTCCGCTATGCTGGGACAACTCCTAACCTTCCCATTCTTGCTTCACTCGGTTATCTGGTTCTTGCGCAAGTTATATTTCGGGTTTAGTTTTCAAAGGGGACACGGATTTTATATTACGTTTCCGTCCGCCACATGATACAGATAACATTGCCATGATCCTAATGACAAAGTAATCGTGGGATATGATACTCTAAAACTATTACACTCATGTGTTTCTGTTGCCACGATTCTTACTTTAATGTGTCTAAAACTTAAGTACTTGACTTAAGAATCAACAACTTTATATTTTTGATAGAATTTTAAAACACTGAAATACTTTCGTAATGCACTTATTTTACTGTCGCACGTACTGTGTAATATATTCTTGGTGGACTGGCACAGGCCATGCATTTAACTTTTCTACCAAATGTAAACCTTTAAATTTATATGGCCAATGCTTATTTAAGTCTTGCAGTAAATTTTGAAGCAAAAAAATTGCACGTTAGTTTAGAGATGCATAGCGGCGACGGAGCACTTGCTGCACGTTNTTGTAGCTTAATATATTCTTGGTGGACTGGCACAGGCCATGCATTTAACTTTTCTACCAAATGTAAACCTTTAAATTTATATGGCCAATGCTTATTTAAGTCTCGCAGTAAATTTTGAAGCAAAAAAATTGCACGTTAGTTTAGAGATGCATAGCGGCGACGGAGCACTTGCTGCACGTTTCAGTCCTAAATTTTATTTTAAATTCCAGTGACTTCAAAACATTCTGTGCAGATATGTTTTTTTTTTGGTGTCAGCAAAGCCAGTACGCGAACCTTATTTCCAGTAGTCTTAAACAAAAAAGGAATGGTTAAGGTAATTTTGGAATTATCAATTTTTGTATCATAAGACAACTCGCATTCAGATACTGGCTATCACATAAGATATATATTTAAACAAGTAATTTGGCTATGCCACCACATATATTAAAGTGGTTTTTCTAAAAAGAATCTTGATTGTTGGCTTTTTTTTTCCTGAATGAATGTGGCGGAAATGGATTATCTATCACTTTCTTAGTATTATTTCTGGTTTGAAAATAATTTTTAATGCAACCAGCCTTGCACAGTTGTACAATATTTTAATGTATCCCTTGAAATGAGACATTATTGTTTCCATAATTAATATTAAATACCGTTTATTCTAAAAAAAAAAGGCGAATGCTATATTAATTACTTTCTTCCCTACGAACGGGATACAATAATATGCCATAAAATGAATATTAGTACGGGTTTCCGCTTCGTCGGTACTGCAACGTGGTACTACGTGGCATCACGTAACGGAAGTTGGACTGCGTACGTGTACTTCCTGGGTTCGCGTAGTCTACCACAGCGTGCGTTAAGTGAATTTGTATGCACGGACCGCCTAGCGTAACGCGACAGTTGGCCGCGGCTTCCACGTGCGTACATGGACAGAAGTAACCTATTATTACTGCACACCTCTTGAGTTAAGGGAGGAAGGGTGGGGGCGTTAACTCCCTGGTGGAAAACCAAACATGTGCAACTTTTTCAAACTGTTAGCTACCCCGTTTCAGTGAGAACATTATTAAATGAACTGATCCCTTTCAGTGATAGTGTCCTATACATGGGACGTTGCACGCGTACTCATATAGCACACAGACATGCAAAGAATAGCTGACGGATGTCACTCTCGGACATTCCGGATATCCAAGTACATCCAAGATTAGCAAAGTTACAGTCAAAAGACTGCCAAAGATATCCAAATGTCTGCCCAATATCCAAAATGTGATATAGATATTTTGGATGTCCTATATATATCTTTAGATGTCACCACTTACCTTAAGTAATGGCCATTGGTGGTTGCATAATATCTAATGGATATCTGGTACGTGGTAAAAACCAGTATCTAAAACTGGATATCCAAAGGATATACATTAGAGCTTCACTGTAGAACTTAGATGACTTTTATATATTGTGGATCTAATTAGGATATCCGGTGGATATCCTGTGCTATGTGTGTAGTAGCTTGCTTTGATTATTTACACTGTGCACGGCAGAGTCCGAACCAAATATTTGTTCATAGGAATGCGTATAGTTATAAATGTATCTGTGTCTGAAAGAGTAAACAAAGCGCATGTAAATTTGCAACAACAAGAAAGTGATATATTTTCGAGGCCCATTTGCTATCGTCTACCGATCTGATTAACAAATGATCGGAAGCATTGCTAGCAGGTTAGGCCATTTTTATTGCGGGCGTGGACGCAATTCGTGAAATCAGTTTCGCCACTCTTTGAGAGAACAGATGAATAATGTTTCTCAAACCATTTTAACACACATTCAAAAGTGGAAATTTTTAGTTTAGTTACAGGAATTCAATACTTGATCAATGACTTAATTTTGAACTCGTCAATGGTTACGTAATTGATTTTATGGTATTTAATTTGGCTGGCACGTAAAATAATATTTACACTAAACACATTAAAAAAACTGCTATTAAAAAAAACTTATCTTTAAAGCACGTACTGGTGGATATCACTTGGTGATATGCAGTGTGCTAAATATACACTAAAAAAGCAGTTTCTTGGCACCAACATAATTTTTTTTTCATTACAGTATTTAGTGGAAACCACTAAATGACCTTTGTGGTTACCAGTAAATTCAGAACCTTGGTAGGTAATAATGTGTTCGATAGTAGCAGCAAATATTATTAATATGCTAGCAGCAAATACTGGCTATTGGAGCTCCCAAAAGTGTTTTGCGTATTGCGGAATTGGTTAAGTAGGTATGGTTCAAGAACCATTAGAACTATTATCATGATGATGAACCGGAATTCGAACCTGGGCCCTCTAAAATGCAAGCCCAGCTTGTTATCACTACACCAGCTTGCTCGCCGTTAAAGGCCTTTACTTGAGCATGTACATAACGAAAATTCAATAAGTGGCACACACACACATACACACACCAAGGCCTAAACACTTTACCCCATGGAAAGTGTATTTTCTGGAATAGTTTATGTGTAACATTAACTTACTGGGAGTAAAGGAATTTTGTCATCCATCCTCAACTCCTTAAGAATATACCATATTAATTAGTTCGTAACGTGATGTAAAGAGACGAACATGGACAAATATGAATATGGCCAGGCAGAAGTTGGCTACTTCCAATATGGCAGCGCTCATACGCAGAATATAACGGATGCAGTTTAGAAGTCACGACAAAATGTTTTACTGTGGGCAACATGAGTGCTATTAGTGCCAACTTAATATTTGGTCGCAGATATTTAACAGATTTATTAATAAACAAATATGTTAGTGAGCACGAAATAGCTTAATTATTGGTCAATCTACATGTTGTTGTGCAATACTATCTGTTTTTTCCCAGCAACAAAATTGCGCAGTGTAAAGCATCGACCAAATTGTTTTTGCAACCATGAATACATAATTTATTTTAGTGCAGGTATATAATTAACGCGAAACGTGATATGGTCTTAATAAATATCTACAATAGCGGGTGGGTTAGTGACCAAGTCAGTCATATGGCGAGTGTAAAATTCTGCATTCAACCTAAGTAACAACGAGGCCTCCACGTTACTTCTCCCAAACGAATAATGCGCTTCAGATGTTCTGTAATCTTTTCAATTGTAAACCAAAGGTTTGAAGGTGTAACAAAAATTATTACACATATCTGAATAGGCGAAAAAAAATTTTTATTATATTTTTTGCAAATATAAATATGTATTCCACTCGTGTACGATATATGTGAAACAATGTAAGTGGGAAAATGGTTTATTGCGTTTTTGTAAGAACTCTGTAAGAACGTATTTGGTCACTTCACTGAGCTAACAATTATTCTGATTCTCTAATAGCAAACGCCCGTAATTTATCTACAAACTTCTAAGCCACTTAAACATATTTTTTCTCGCGTTATTGTATACTAATTCATTGTACTGTGAATAGTTGAACATATTTTCAAGTAATGTAGCAAACAAACAAGGAATATTAAAATTACTGTTCACTGCAGAAGAGTAAAACTGTATATGTTTGTTATCAAAATGACCTGCAAATTGTTAGATTTTTATTTAGCTGAACTAATATGTATATGCAATATTACATTCTAACCTTTACACTTTTGTTAATTATACTGAAAGTCTTCACAGATTTTTTTATTTGAGAATACATACTTTTTTACTATGTCACTTCGAGAAAATTTTCATAAAATATCTCGGTGTGACACACAGCGACCTAAATAACCTTTGTAATGAACTATGGGGATTTCTTTTTAATACTCTGAGCAAACAGGAAGAGAGTTTAGCTTATCAAGATGAGCTTTTTATGACAAACTGTATTCTTAAAATAGCTCAAGTTTCTTGAGCATAAATAAAATTTAACTAATATACACAAACATATAATTCATTTAGTGCTTTAAAATAGAGACACTACCATTCATAAATATAAATTAATAAAGATTTATTTGGTATTTTTAAATAGCAAGTATATTCGGGAACACGCTGTAAACATGTATTTGTGGAATGATTAGAACACTCACATTTTAGTCAAATCCTGTCGGGTACTGAACAAAAAGATATGTCACCCACCTGAAATCTGATGTCAGTTTTCTAAGACATCCAAAGGTATTTGTATGCTTATTGTTGAATTCACGGTGTTTTGCTTTATTCATTATAAATTGCATGTGCAGAGACTCACTGTTTATGTACTACATTTTCAGTGTTTTCAGTTTCTCCAGAACTAATGCTACGTGTACACGAGTCCAGACAGAAAACTACCGTAACCCATAATGGGTTTCACGTGGATTACGGCCTGCAAGTCGTTTTGGTCTTCGTTTCTTTCTTTGTAGTAATGTAGGAACAAGATTAATTTCCTATGATTTTTTTATTGGCAGCTTTGTCAATAATTTTTCTGAAATGTTCCATTTCTGCTTTCATTTAATTCAGAATAAGTTAAGTTGACTGCATCAGTAAGCCATAAAATAGTTTGCTTGGTTAACTGAAATTGCAAGTAATGTAGCTCTCGCCACAGAAGTACTTCTCTAGTACTTCTCTTTCTTAGCATTTAACGTAATATGTATGTGCTCGACAAATTGCTTTCGTTATTGGCTGTCACGCATGTATAAAACAATTTTCCCCTTACATTGGACTAATGAGGATTCTGATAATCTAAAGGCGAACGTTTGTGAATGCTCTGAAAGTAACTTAACTGAGTTCAAATCTTGATCATCCATAAACTAAGTAAAGCGTTATCGAAACAATGTTCGCTCGCTAAATGTTCGCGATTTTCCAGCTATTATTAGCTGCGGTTGTCAAAAGAATTTCTTTACAATGGAGATTGATTTCTAAAAATCTGTAATCGCATAATCCCAAAAATTCCAAATTTGAATGTTTGCAACATGATATTTAAAACGAAGTAGCTTTANCAAAATTTGAATGTTTGCAACATGATATTTAAAACGAAGTAGCTTTAAACAACAGACGTTTCCAAATTTTCAAAGAAAAATTTAAATGTCCATTATTGGTCCGTTGTAACGAAAGCCATTAATAATAACTCATTTGTATGGGAAATTTCTTACTTTCTTTCGCGTGCTTTATTCAGATTGATTTCAACTTTGCGTTAATNACTATCTCTTGAAATCATATTGCTACAAAAAAACTCAAATGGTTACTCTGGCGGCTTCAATATAAAACTCAAATTTGGAATTTGTTCTTTTACTTACAATCAGAAATTACGAAGTCGACTTCCAGAACGTCGAGACGTTAATATTCACTAGCGATAAGTTTTATGCAACGAACCAGATATCAGGCTCTTTGCGGAATTATATGTATTTTTCTAAGCTGCCTTGATCTGTTGTATATTATAGTGAGCGTCCAAAGTAGGGATTGGATCTAAAAGCGTCTCAGGGCTGAGCCTCATATGCTTACAAGGAGTGGGCACAGTGACATAGAGGGACTGGGGAGCCATGGCCAATATTGGGGTCATGACCACCTACCTAAGAAGAGAACGAGAAAATAGACATACTGTAGACACCATAAGAANCATTAAAAAAATGTGCTGAATATGGAAGAAGGTTCAGGTTTTATTATAAGTGTTGATGTGAAAGCGCTAGTAGAGAGTGAGGCGTGACTACCTTTCCTTTTGTTTTGAGGCAAGTTGGTTTAACCTGAGTGCCGGCACGGAGTAGATAAGTACAAAAAGACGAAATTCCGTGGCGGTTCTTTCGATGCAAGCGTACCCATTTTCTGATTGGCTGCTCGAGGCTCTGGGAACGAACCTATCGTCCGATTGGGTACTGCATGCTGCGAAAGGTTACCTATTAGTAGGGCTGCTGGCTGGCTAGTATGTTAGCATACGCTGATTGGCGAACAGAGTTCCAACATTTTACTGCCTATTGATGCTATTTTGGTGGAGTATGTGGCTAGAAGTTGCGGCATAAATGGTTGTACCAACCTTGTAATCTTAATTACTCTGTGGTGATGGGGATAACAATAATCTGGTGGAGGGTATGTCTCAACAGAGCCACTCCTTCGCCGATCCCCAGTAGATAGCTGAAAACTTCATAAACATGTAAAATTTCTCGCCAACCAGTTTGGAAGCAGCTACTATCTGGTGATTTGTAGCCTACAGTGTATTACAAGTTTTACTCTAGTGATAATGTCAGTCTATGTTAAGGGGCCCGTCTACTTGGAGCTGTTTCCACGTTTGATACCGAGAAGCGTGGGAATGATAAGAGCGACACTGCCACTCGCATGAAGTGTGCTATCGCCGTTACGAGAAACGTTCTGAGCTAGTGTGCAGTGTTCTTGTAGTGCTGCGTGTACCCATGAGACTTTAAGCGGTGATCCTATAACTTTATTGATGGAAAGTCTGTAGCAAGGTCCAATGCATGGCACTACACTAGTTTTTGCAGGAATTCGTCCAGAAAAATTAACCTATGGCATTCTGAAAATGTAATTTTTGGCCATGTTGAAGAGCTTCAAAATAGTGTTTGCAATTAGCGTGATATACTGAAAGTTATGTGCACATTTAATAGTTTGTTTTAAAATCTTATATTGAAATCACACTGTAACCAATTTCACGTGCCAAGTAGACGGGTGCCGTAAATTAGGTAATTGTATTCTAAAGTATACATTAGAATAAAACAATAGCTGTTGAAGTATTTTGTCCGCGGGCCAGTCTGGCAATACTGGCGGGCCTCATGTGGCCCCCGGTCCGTGAATTGAATACATATGTTGGTTAATCAGAGGCCACGCGAGCGTCCACGCTACGGCCTTTCGCAATGTGTCCAAGAGGGTTATTCCGTTCCACATTTGTGTTCAGTGAATACTCTCTTGTGCTAATGCTGGATCGCTGCTAACTGTACATTTATGNTGTCCGCGGGCCAGTCTGGCAATACTGGCGGGCCTCATGTGGCCCCCGGTCCGTGAATTGAATACATATGTTGGTTTATCAGAGGCCACGCGAGCGTCCACGCTACGGCCTTTCGCAATGTGTCCAAGAGGGCTATTCCGTTCCACATTTGTGTTCAGTGAATACTCTCTTGTGCTAATGCTGGGTCGCTGCTAACTGTACATTTATGAAAGCCATGATTAGTTTTCTTTTCAACACATTGCGCATACTTCCGCCATATGAGGAAATACGCGAGATTTCAGACCTGTGCACACTTGAGTTAATATTGGATTTTCAACAAAATTTTGTAGAGAAGCCTCGGATGAATATGAAACGACGACAAAGCAAAATCATAAAGTTCGAATCGAATACTGCCTGGTCACGGGTATAACTGCCTTCATCGAAGTGAGTACTATTCATGCGTCGACCAAGTAACACTAGCATACGCTGTTTATTGAGCAGGGACGCCTTCACTTCTGTACCTAACCTCAGCATAGCAAGGTACCGCGGTGGATATGTCGCTAGACTGCTCGCCTCTTACCAAGGCAAACCGGGTTGAATCCCCGGCCGGGTCACTCCGGGTTTTGAGCGACTCTCAACGACGAGGTCTTGAGAGCCGATGAGTGTGAAATGAGATGAGAATGGAGCAGCGCCGGAATTCAAAGGTTGAGAAAAGGGAGATCCCGAGAAAACCCGCCTACCAGTGGCATCGTCTGGCACGATTCCCACTTGAATGATTCGAGACCGCTCAAAGTGACCTGCCGTACGCAGAATTTCAACCAATGTCAGCACGAGTCCAACCATAAGAGAGGGCATCTGATGGGGCATATTAGTCGATCAAGCGAAAATGTGAAATTGTAATAAACACAAGCATGTTACTTACTTGTTCGTGTAGGCTGTTCACGGTTGATTGAGCAGTTTCGAAATTAACCTTTAGAAAATGCCACTGTTCTTATCTGCATATGTTAACGGGAACTTTATCAGGCACGCACCCAATTAAGCTGCTAACGACGGAGGGAAAGTAGTTCCATGTGTTAACATTGAATTAAGAATGTTCGGTAAACATTTTTGAATGCTGAAATTATTTCCCTTGCTTTATATTTTTTTAATCCATATAACTCTAGGAATTAGAAAATCTGTAAAACATTTTTATTTTTCTTACAAATTCGCAGATTCGCTGGACCGACACATGAATAAATTGATCAGAACCACAGCAATGTTAATTATACATATGGTGGAAGAATACACAATCTGCATACACGTAGAGCTTAAGAAGGGCTTTCAAAAATGCTCACTTTACTGTGAACAGCCAATACTCCATTGTGCATACAAATTAAACAATTTCCGTTGCCCTACACAATTGATCAGACGTTAAGACGTGGAACTCCTCCTTGTTCTCTCCCAACATTAGCATAAACACTATACAATCAGTGTTTACGTTACGGATAGGGATATTTTTATGACTCTGTGAGACGGTGTCATGTCCTTTATTGTACAGTTGACGTCAGTGATACCACCTTCGCCAGCGTGACGTCGGTTGCCTCCCCTGACCGCCACCTCGTGCGACGTTGCGCAAATTAAAATGTTACTTGAAGAATACTAATTTATACCCTTCCACCACTCGTGTGTACGCGAACACAGGAGATTAAAGAAGAAAGGACGCTTTGGAGTACATATAAGATGGGGAGGGCACGCCGAGAATCGGGGTAGTCACGTCCATGTCATGTTTGGTTCAAGTTGATTATCGCCTATACGGAATTTTATTACGTCTTTTTTTTATATTCGTTTCACCCTCTTGGGGTACGATGAAACAATCATTTCTTTGAGTGTTGCTCCTTCCTTTGCACCCAGTACTTCTTCATTCTTTCAGATCTTCTTCTTCTCTCCTCATCTGAGATGATGGGTTTCGACCTTATTTTAGATTTTTCTTGGAACCTTATCCCTTCGTCTTTAAATTTTATCTGTACTGTTCTATCAAGTAATGACTTTTCTGTAATTTTTAATTCTCTTAGGTCTTTTTCAATTTCTGTGAACCAATTAGGCTTCGTTTTGCGGTTACGGAAGAAATCAAAAATTTGTTTATTTAATCTATTAGAATTCATTCTGAGAAGATGTCCGTAAAACTTTTGTCTCCTTTTGCGCATAGTATCTGAGAGTTTTTAAATGTTCTTGTATAGCGTTGTGGACTATAACATCCCGAGGGGCAGTTTTCATGTCGATATTTGTCGTGGCTCGCTCCGCTGCATAACTCGACTTACGTTCAGCGCTGAAGATCGGTTGATGATCAGTTTCATGTACGTAAGAGAAGTCTGCATAGAACATTAACAAAAGTNGAGAAGATGTCCGTAAAACTTTAGTCTCCTTTTGCGCATAGTATCTGAGAGTTTTTAAATTTTCTTGTATAGCGTTGTGGACTATAACATCCCGAGGGGCAGTTTTCATGTCGATATTTGTCGTGGCTCGCTCCGCTGCATAACTCGACTTTCGTTCAGCGCTGAAGATCGGTTGATGATCAGTTTCATGTACGTAAGAGAAGTCTGCATAGAACATTAACAAAAGTNTCGTTCAGCGCTGAAGATCGGTTGATGATCAGTTTCATGTACGTAAGAGAAGTCTGCATAGAACATTAACAAAAGTGTGTGGTTCAAGTGAATGGGCTCGTCTTATCTTTAACCAATCACACACGACTACGTATATTAAGTTGATTTTTTGTGGAATGTTGATTTATTAGCCAATAACATTTCATTTTATTTGCATTCCTATTATGTCAGTATTTACTGCACAGGATTCGTCAATAATATAATGCAAAACATCATAATGCAATACAAAATTTAGGAAAACGTTGGTTATTGCAGACATTTAGACGTAATTTTTAAATGAGCAAAGGAAAATAGAAATATAAGTTTAGTTTTACAAACAATTTATTCTATACAATGCAATCAATTACTTCAGATTATTCTTTTCTCCTTCAATTCTATTGGCTGAAGGCCTTATGTGCACAAGAAATAAAATGTCGCCATTTCCTACACGCCCACATGTCGATGATGTTCCTACAAGACACGTACGCGATGAACACAAAACGTTTCGTAGGAATACCGTATTTCATTAAGATACGTACAACGTTCACTACGCAGACGTTTTTCATAGTAAACCGACCTTAATGTGAAAGGGAGCAGCGGCCGTAAATACGCGTGTTCACCACGCGCGTTATACCAGTAATGCTCGTGTTAGAAGGATCCAGCAGGCTCATTCCGAGCTCTCAGGCGCTTTTGACAATCGGAGACAAGGTGCAACACACAAAGCGCAAGCAATATAAAAGATTTGCATTAAGTCACATGTTTTCCTAATACTTAACTGATAACGAAATATTTTCTGGCAGAATTCAAAGTATTTACTAAAAATTAGTAAAGCGGCATCAGAGACTTTAGGTTTGGCTGTTGCCATATAATGGAACGTTTCGAAATATTTATGTGGGCGAATCCGAATGCACGTAAATATATGTTTATATAGGTAATATATATCGGTGTGGATAAGCTATATTATATTAATTTGATTCATGTTTATAAAATTACTTACTGTGCGTTCCACGGTAAGGGTCTTAAAATAACACAGGCCATAAATAAATTTCTAAAAATTTTGGAATTTAAAAGAGAATAACAAAGGAAGTGCAATGGTAGGTATAGGATTTATTCCTGTTTCGATATCAAATATTTCACTAGTGATTCATTTCTGCTGAACTATTTATTAGGCCGTAAAGAGTATATTTCAGTCTACAATCTACTCCAAATCAGCAAATTCGACTACAGATATACTGAAACTGCCCGGCTGGTATCAATTCATTACTACTGATTATTATAGTTGCTGGCATTCACTGATATAACAGTGACTTTTTTTNTGCCCGGCTGGTATCAATTCATTACTACTGATTATTATAGTTGCTGGCATTCACTGATATAACAGTGACTTTTTTTTATTATTAATTAATTATACAAACCTGGTAGTAAAATTTCAGTGCATTCCTCTGATCTGTCATTAGCTAGCTCATTAAATAAACGTTCTCATAGAATAATTCCACATATTAAAATCGTTGATTCAGATTCAGGACGTATTGCTGTGAAGAATATTATGCTAAAATAATGTGTAACCGTGAAGACATGACTGAATGATTATATGTATTGTAGTGTTCTTTATCATCACCTGTTCATAAAATATCTTCAATAACTTAGTACTGGCGACAGTTTACAAGAATATGCTAGACACAATAGACCATGACCTGGGATAAGGCGCTGTCCGTATTGGTGCTAGCTTCTGAACTTGCCCAGTACCGACCATGATTTCGTCTTTCTGCAACATTCCACACATAAACGACTATACTCGGGATAATATGCTAAAGGGTTAATTGAGGCTATTATTTATTTACGAAGTTCAATAAAAATGCCTTACTCTAACTAAACACTATCAGACCCTAGGAAGTCAGCTTACTATGAGCAGCTTTATTCCTTACCTCACATACACAAAAACGTATAGTTAGTGAAAGGGTAGTGAGGGGGGAGAGGGGGAGAGAGAGAAATAGGTCAATAGGGGACAGCCAGACAAAATAAAGGATATACAAGAATTTGCTGGCAACGAAATTATTCCTAAAATGGTAGAGAAAACGAGAGTAATCGCCCTTCTCTGGAATTTAAACACTTTCTAAACATGCACGTAAAAACAAGATAAAAAGATACCTGCGCCATAAAACCNGCCCTTCTCTGGAATTTAAACACTTTCTAAACATGCACGTAAAAACAAGATAAAAAGATACCTGCGCCATAAAACCTGGCCGACTGGTAAGAGTGCGCTTGCATGGTATTGGTTTAAAAGGGAAGTAGAGCAGTTAACTTGATGACCAGACCACAGGTTCTTTCCTTAGAGCATTTATTGTCGTATGCAGTTATTTATTCATAAAGTTCGATGAAAAAATGTGAAACTTAACTCGCCTTGTGAGAGTCCAAATACTTGCTTCCTTCACTTAGCAAGTGCAAGCAAATAGGCTTAACACCCTAAAAACTTTACGTAAAGTCGCACATAAAAACATTTAATTTTTTTGCATTTGTAANAAGCAAATAGGCTTAACACCCTAAAAACTTTACGTAAAGTCGCACATAAAAACATTTAATTTTTTTGCATTTGTAATTTTTTTGTTTGACGAGTGATAATGTATAGTATACTATATATAGTTTTCTATAGTGTACTGGCGTTAAGTAAGCGAAAATGATTCCACCCTACCTAGTTCTTCTTATTCACATGTAAGTATTGAAAACCTCGAGGAATGCCGCTGGACTAGCTGCCAAGGCCTTCCTGGGGTTATGACTACGTTTAAATGACAAGACGTTCGGCGACTGGATACAAATATGTAATANGCTGCCAAGGCCTTCCTGGGGTTATGACTACGTTTAAATGACAAGACGTTCGGCGACTGGATACAAATATGTAATACGCTATGCCAATCCAATGTTGAACGAAGTTCCACGCGGTTGTTGCGTCTAACCTGAAGTAGTTGGGCCTAGAGTTTGTTTTGCTAAATGGCGTTTCGTTTACGTTTANCACGCGGTTGTTGCGTCTAACCTGAAGTAGTTGGGCCTAGAGTTTGTTTTGCTAAATGGCGTTTCGTTTACGTTTAAGGCTGTCCACTTTTTGATTGAACACTATAATCCCATAGCACACAGCGTGGTGTAATAACGCGTACGCTCACGTGAAAGGAAGCGTTACACTGTATCATCTCAGCATAGTGAGNGGCACACAGCGTGGTGTAATAACGCGTACGCTCACGTGAAAGGAAGCGTTACACTGTATCATCTCAGCATAGTGAGCTGATGCTGTAGCAACTAACTGCACTCTTAAAAAATTGTTCGCAGTTTTATCGTACTACTGTACACCCGTATTGAGAAAGCACGAGAATTAGCGTTTTTCCCCATCTACAAGTATAATTGCTCTATTTGTTCAGAAAAAATTCAAATGCATGCTAAAATTCCTAGCTTTGTTTAATACCATTTAGTTACGTATTTACAGCCTGGTGCATGATTAATTTCTTATACTATATCGGTAAGAAACTTCTATTACGGTAACGACGTTTGCTAGAAATTTTTTTACAGTGTGAACACTTTCGTTTATGGTGGTACTTTCAGGACAATATTGATGCATCCGTGTAAATCACAGTCGGGGAAAAAAAATTTAAACTTGTCTTCTAGTGTCATAGTCTAGAGGTGTGACGCGTAGCTTCACGTCTTCCCTGAAATGCGCTNAAAAATTTAAACTTGTCTTCTAGTGTCATAGTCTAGAGGTGTGACGCGTAGCTTCACGTCTTCCCTGAAATGCGCTCAAAAATATAGCTAGAAATCCCTCCAGCCATCGTCAATTCCCACCAAGCTTTCCCACGCTCGAAGATCCGGGCTGGAATCCTCCGGGAATTGAACATGGATATCCGTGGTAGGAGGTCAGTGCCGTNTTCCCACGCTCGAAGATCCGGGCTGGAATCCTCCGGGAATTGAACATGGATATCCGTGGTAGGAGGTCAGTGCCGTTACTACACGACCACCTACATCCCTACAAAATACACAATATAATAACTTTGTTTAGCGTCACCCATGCACTAGCAGTTTAACCATTATTTATGGTGATCGAGATGCACCCGTAGCTTCAGGCTAACAGGAGAGTTGACGCACACTTGAACCCGTACGTGTGGTGCTACCTGCGCAATCATCCACCCTGCGAACACTCTGAGTACCTCGCATTCAAATCACCTTGGTCCGGTCTGTCGGGTGCACCCTCCTTGAGCCTCTTGCCTTCACCCCTTCTGAGTGTCCAGGTCAGCGCAGGAAAATTGTTACAACTCACTGCACTGACCCTTCTCAGGACAACGGGAAAATTTCCGTGTCTGTTCCAACGTAAAGCCAACCACTGTCACCATAAGTCCGACCCTGTGATTGGTCACCAGACAGAACCCATTTGGTGGGGACAACCGATCGCCCTTCGTACAACTTAATTTTCATGGCACTTGTGGGTTTAACAGAAACCGACCTCTCGGCCGCATATGGTGAACGATTGGATGATCATAGACAGTCCTACAAGGGCCGCGCCCAGTCTAAGTCGGCATTCACATAAGCTACATGTCAAAACTGTGACATGCATTCAAAACATTTCGTATACACAGACACGTCAGCATAGAAGTCGGGACCTCCCGATCGACATCGATGTTGTGAAACAAACAGAACACGTAATAATAATTAATTATTTATTCTTTCACTAAAATAAAGGAACTATGGTAGATAGAAATAGGGGCTCCTAGGGCAAGGGCTGAGGGCTGCGGATCCTCCACCATCTTGGATTCGCCACCTAGGATGACCTCATAACCACCATATTGGATTACCTTGGCCTTGAACTCTATCTGCCATCTTGGAAACTAGTTGAGAGCCAAATTGTCTGCCTTTTTCTTATTGAATTTCATGCTCTGTCATTCCATTTTGTATTTTCATGCTCTATCATTACATGCTCTCCCATTCCGTCTTGTATTTTCATGCTCTATCAATCTGTGTTTTTTCGTGATCTATTATTTCGTTTTGCACATTCATGCTCTATCATTCCATTTAGTTTTTTCATTCTCTCTCATTCTATATTGGCTGTCTTTTATACTATGTTGTCCGCCATTTTATTTCCAGCAACCATATAATTTTTGCCCGCCATATTGTTTCCCAATTACTTACCTTCGCATCTGCCGCACGCTGTAGTTCTCTCATCGTCTGATAGAGTACACCACTAATCCCTGTAATTATGTTTATTGCTGCTAGAGCATGCCAACCAATTACTCACCTTCGTTCGACACCACAAACTTGTTTCCACTTGTCATTCTTCACCTGCTAAGGGCGATGGTATCGCTCTTGGTCGACCGCAATGTTGGTTTCAG
This sequence comes from Clitarchus hookeri, assembly GCA_002778355.1. Lineage (NCBI taxonomy): Eukaryota > Metazoa > Arthropoda > Insecta > Phasmatodea > Phasmatidae > Clitarchus > Clitarchus hookeri. The sequence goes on along the minus strand of NQII01002421.1, from coordinate 65,021 downwards.
AGTTGGCCACCAAGGTTTTTTTATTTCGGAGCTCAAAATATACCTTGGGTCGGCATACAGACGCCTTAGACCACTCGGCCATCGGGACACGCGATGGTACAATTGTTTAAAAGAATTATGTGTAATATCATGTGTATGGGGAAAAAATTCTATTTAATAACAATGTAAGCTTTTGTTGTCATTATTATTCCAGAATAATAATCTTTTTTAGTTCATTGTTCTTAAAATAATTTTTCTTATACAAATAAAAAATGCAGTTAAAAATAAAATACATTTTTTTAAAAGTATTATTTAACTGTTTACTATATTTATTGCATTTTCAATTTTCTTTTTATTTATATATTATTATTTTTATTAAACACATTTCTTTTTTTTTTGGTCATCCGTCCTTCGGTTTGGGACTGTTCATCCATGCAGCCACTTGTAGCTGCCATTCGCCGTGAAATGCTTCCCCTTCTTGCACTTCAGAGTCCTGTTGAACCTCTTAAGGATAGATGCTTTGATATTGCTGTACATGGAATAATGATTTAGGTTATATTTCTTCATCAGGGCCTTGAACATTGTATTATAGAATTCCTTGCCCTGGNATACATGGAATAATGATTTAGGTTATATTTCTTCATCAGGGCCTTGAACATTGTATTATAGAATTCCTTGCCCTGGTCGGTTTGAAAATTGGTCAGGATATGTCCTTCACGCAACACATCTGCCATGGCTTTGTTGACATCATGGGCATTCTTAGAATTTATAGATCTGGCCCAGGCGAATTCACTATAGCTATCGATAACTGTCAACATGTATTTTTAGCCCCATGTTGACCAGAGCATACAGTTTCATCTCCATGAGGTCAGATTGAAATAGGTCATTCATCACACAAAAATTTCCGGCATCGTACTGAGTACAAATGGTTACTATTTCTCCCTTTCATAGGTTTAGTAATGAGTCTCCAACNAAAAATTTCCGGCATCGTACTGAGTACAAATGGTTACTATTTCTCCCTTTCATAGGTTTAGTAATGAGTCTCCAACAAACGATTTTCGATACTTTCCAGGATATGCAATAGGTCATTGAAATAGTTTTGAATATCCATTTCTGTGGCAACGTAGGAATCTGGGTAGCGAATGTATGCTCTATGGAATATTTAAGCACTTTTAGTTTCTCTTAATTTTGTGCAGACGCCAAATTCAGTCTGCTGGTAATTTGCCTTTGAACACTCGTTTTGTGCTCGTCCATTTCCATCAAATTGCGAACGATCTCGGTCTTCACACGATCCATCTTCGCTCGAGCTCTGACAAGTAAGTGCGAAATTATTTGCTCTGATAAGCCAACACATTGTGTAATTCCAAGATGAAGCCATTGCCAGTTTTGAGGACAAAATGTTTAGTAGCTGCATCTTTGGATATTTTGGGTTCGCCAATGTTTCGAATTATTCTTTCACCAGCGTCGCAAGTTCCATCGTTTCTTGGTATGAGACAACCTCCATCTTCATCTTGATCAAGCTGCAGCTTAAGGCTACTCTGCCTGAATTCGATACACTGTAACTCATTCTCGATGGTCGATGATGTACTGATCGAATCCTTGTTGGTACCTGTCATTATATGTAGGCCAGTCTTTTACGATTACCAAAAGCCACACTTGTCTTTCTAGCACAAAGAACACAAATTCATGAAATCCGATAATGCCATGTCCATAAGGATGTGGTTATCGTATGCATGCCGTAAATTCATATCGTCCATGCGAAACAGCACCAACGCAGTAGCATTATCGTGAAATAGTTGTTTGGGTTTGCGCGAATAAGTCTGGCCAAGGTACACCCAGTCCACATTCGCATGCCATCCCACGCTAAATTAATGCTGGATGCAAGTCTGTTTCTCACATGCCACATCGTCGAAAATAAACATCGAATTTGGAATGCTACGCTCATTGGCACTTCAGTTTCGTTATAGCTGCAACAGAAATATTGCACTCCAGGTATGGCCTACAGTACTCATAACAGTCACTAGTATATTATGGTTGTTGGAGCGATTTAGAGTACAGGTACACATTCTCGAACCTAATTCCATTCTCTTCTTCCAACAGGCTCAGTAGGACACATGTTTTCCGCAATTTGGTGGCCCCGCGATGATGCACCTCACTCTATTCGGAAATAGGATTTCATTTCGTGATTCGAAGGAGATAGCTTCATCTTCAGCACGAATGCATATGGGTAGAGTAACATATTGCTTGACGATCTTCAAACTGTTTTCTTCTACTTGGTTTATATCATACATTAGATGATGAGGAGGTGGAGAAGGATGTTGCATAAACAAGCCTCTTGATGATATTAAGCACATTTTATTGGTAATATAATGTCTCTACGAATTATCACTCCGAGTAACATGCCTCTGGCAGAGTTTGCACTGAAATGACATATTTGAATATGTGATTCATACGTACTGTTCAGAGTACTGAAACTAAAATGTATAAAAGAAGCATATTTATACATTTTTAAGTCAGTTCAGCATGAAGTCTCGAAGAAGTAAGACCATATCTGGAAGTGGGATCGTCGTTACACTGATCAACAATCTACCATTCGAGCTGCACATTCCTGAACACAAGTTCTGCAGGCCAGGAACCAAGATAGCTAAAGTGTTGGCACATGGCAATACATGAATCAACGCAATGGACAAGGCATGCAAGCAACACGACATCGCCTATTCCTAGCACAAGGATATAGAAACCCGAAAACAGGCAGACAATATACTTGCACAGAAGGCCGACGAGATACGAAAATCGTCAGACACCGGAGTCAAAGAAAAAAAAGCAGCATCGGGCAATTCAAACATGATGAAGGCCAAAGTGAAGATGGGCATGGGTGCAAAGAGCAAGCAGAATGTGCAAGGGAAACGAAAACTTGTGAAAGAGGGAAGAAAAGCATGCAAGACCAAGAAAACATCTGCTGGCAGATTTTTTCCACTACTTTTGCCTGCATTCTTGACAAAGTCGAAGATGGAAGTTGTCTAATACCAAGAAACGATGGAACTTGCGATGCTGGTAGAAGAATAATTCGAAACAATGGTGAACCCAAATGATCCAAAGATGCTGCTACAAAACATTTCATCCTCGGAACTGGTAATGACTTCATCTTGGAATTACACATTGTGTTGGCTGATCAGAGCAAATAATTTCGCACTTACTTGTCAGAGCTCGAGTGAAGACCGAGATCGTTTGCAATTTGATGGAAATGGACGAGCACATAACGAGTGTTCAAAGGGAAATTACTGCCAAACTGAATTTGGCATCTGCACAAAATTAATGGAAAGTAAAAAGTGCTTAAGTATTCCACAGAGCATACAGTCGCTACCCGGATTCCTATGTTGCCATAGAAATGGATATTCAAAACCATTTCAAGGACATATTGGATATCTGCAGCGAACGCCTGGAAAGTATCGAAAATCGTTTGTTGGTGGCTCACAACTAAACCTATAAAAGAGAGCGCAATAGTTACCATTTGCATTCAGAATGATTTTGGACATTACTAACGAACTGCATCGAGCGATACAGTCGATTAGCACGAAGTATTTGCTCACCAAGAGAGCTAGACTTTCGCGCGATCTTTTAAATGAAGAAATTTTTAAGCCCATTACTCGCCATATCGATGTACCCAGGGAGAGCGACGGAGCACCTGTACTCGTAAAGACCAAAATCGACGATACTGCTTAGTCTACGAAGAATATGAAACATGATAATGTGCAAATGGATCGGGATGAAGGATAGGATGTGGATTTGACACACAAGAAAAACGTATGGAAGAAAGCCCTGAAATCGAATGCTCTGACTCGATGGTATCTACGATCATACACATCTTGTAATAATGATACAATGTACAGTGTATACAGGCATAATGATAAACGGTTCCTCAGTGCTGATTAAATAGAGTTTCTACCACGTGGGATAATCCAAGTAGGCGATTACAAGACACGTGGAACACCCGGGCTTTACGAACTTCTATTTCGCACGGAGCCCAGACAGTTTACAGAATCCGACCTGCTGGAATACAAGACTTTGCTCGAACTCATTCTACACTTTACCAAGATAACAATCCAGAGACTGGTTCTTATAAGGACGAAGATCACGATAACATCGACATTCTCGCAGACCCCTTCAGTGGCCTAGCACTGAAAAGTGGGGACAGTCTGAATAAGATAGACGGCGAGAAGAACATCGACTATGTGTTTTGGAACCACCGGAACGAACTGCTGGATAGACTACGAATTCTGGTCGCTTCGCAAAGTGTTGGAAATTACTCGCACACCAATGTGATTATATCCATCGTCGAAGAACTTAAGTAGGGTGGCAACATACAATGAGTCGGATGGGCATCGCCCACAAACTGCATGCGCTTGCGCGCAAATACAGAAGGCTGGGCACTTGAGGCGGTGTGGCAGTACTATGCTATAGTAACCGAGTCCAGTCTTCGTACCGATTTCCGGAAAGGATGGGTCATGCGTCTCTTATAGCCTCTCAACATCCATGGCAACCCAAGGCTTCTTGCGCCACCCCTGTTTAAACGAATTGGGCTCTGCTGCCCGTACCCTATGGGAATCAGCTTCCTAGCGGCTGTATAGGGTTATCTGCCGTGGTGGCTTGGGCCGATAGCTAGTACCAAGGCCCCACTTGGCGGGGTGTTGGACCTCTTGGCATTCAGGCCATTGGGGCCCAAAACAGGAATTTCCCTGTAAAGAAATTCTATGTATGGCAAAGGACGCGTGTCTGATATCAGCGGGGCCGAGACTTATGGGCGGCATGGCGAGCACGGCTTTCAGTGACGAAAAACCAGGATATAAAACCGGACTAGGATGATGGTACCCACCAATTTTCAGAGATTCTCCGCGTCTCCCTGCCCGTGGGTGGGGCCCTGGTGGTCAGGCATTGGAAAACCCATGAGTGCCATGGAAAATAAGAGGTAGCCCGGGATGATCTGTTGGGCCCATCCGGAGGTTTTCTCTGGTGTACGGATCAGGTGAGGTTGGACTCGTGCTGGCAGTGGTTGACTCCGTATGCTAGAGGAGGCTCGGAGAGACTCCTTTTATTGAGGAGCCGGGCGGTGAGCAGGGCACTGCTCTGGGGGCGTCCTCGAGATCACGTCAGGGGTGTGGGTAGTGCTCCGGCCAGAGCACACGCTTTGTAAACTGAGTGCTAGGATCTCAGGCCTTGCGGTAGGACATGCTCGGTGCGATCTGGTAAATCAGATCGGGGCTACGCTCGGTGCGGCCTGGTGAACAGGTCGGAGCTACGGATTTGGTCAATTTCGGTAAGCGCTAGTCATGTCTGCGTTGAGAGGGCGTGATCCCTCTTCCCCGCCTACTAGGAGGCCGGGGTGCAGAATGGCCGTAATGGCTAAGAGTGCCCCGTTAACAAATAAAAGCATGGCTCCGACTGTGTTATATATATATATCAAAGATCTGAACACAGTATCCATCCATGGCGGCNTCAAAGATCTGAACACAGTATCCATCCATGGCGGCTTCTGCACCCAAGAGATCTAGCTGACGAAGTTTTCATATGTGTATTTGGTCAAGAAGGTGATGAAACGACTTAAGAGAGTGTGCATTAAGTGGTGGGGGCTCCCTGCCCGCTATAATTCCTGGGTCGCTGAAGCCGACATCGAGAGGTGAACTCACTTTGGAAGAGACNGCAGAATGGCCGTAATGGCTAAGAGTGCCCCGTTAACAAATAAAAGCATGGCTCCGACTGTGTTATATATATATATATATCAAAGATCTGAACACAGTATCCATCCATGGCGGCTTCTGCACCCAAGAGATCTAGCCGACGAAGTTTTCATATGTGTATTTGGTCAAGAAGGTGCTGAAACGACTTAAGAGAGTGTGCATTAAGTGCTGGGGGCTCCCTGCCCGCTATAATTCCTGGGTCGCTGAAGCCGACATCGAGAGGTGAACTCACTTTGGAAGAGACNGTGGGGGCTCCCTGCCCGCTATAATTCCTGGGTCGCTGAAGCCGACATCGAGAGGTGAACTCACTTTGGAAGAGACCGATGTATACATTAAAATTATTATTTAACGTCTTATGTGTTTACTATGTGGTATATTGCAAAATAAAATTAGCTTTAAAGGAAGTCTGTAGTGTTTTATTTATTTTAAAATCCCCCCTTTGCAGATTTTTTGCTCACATCTTCAGAATAGATGAGCTGTCCTAAACCGAAGGATGAATGACTAACACAAAAGAAATGCCTTTAATGGAGAAATTAATATGTAAATAAAATTATTTAAAATATAATAAATAAAGTAAAAAATTAAATAGTGTTTTAAAAATATATTTGCTTAAGTACATATTTTTTTAATTTGTATACTAATAATTATTTTTAGAAGATTGACTAAAAATATTATTATTCTGGAATATTAATAACAACAAAAGCTTACATAGTTTTTAAAACTTTTTATTTCCCCAATACATACACATGATAGTACATATACTTATTCTAAACACTTGTACCAGCGCATGTCCCGATGGGCGAGTGGTCTAAGGCGTCTGCATGCCGATCATGTGGTTCGGCAGTATAATCTCACCCTCTTCAAGACGATATTTTGAACTCCGAAATGAAAAAAATCAGCGCCAACAGTGGCCAACACTAGAACCTACATGGAAGTCAAGCAAGAGAGACATTAGCGCCCCTAGTAGGCGATGAAGCACAAGTGGACACAAGATGGTGAGGTCGAAGTAAGGTGAGTAATGGGGCGCCACACTCTAGCTGTAATAAACAATATTACAAGGATCCGTGGTGCATTCTAGCAGACGACGAGTGTACTACAGCATGTGGCAGATGCGAAGGTGAGTAATTAGGAAAAAAGATTGCAAGTGAAAACAGTATGGCGGGAAACAAGATGGCAGACAAATTGGAATGACAGACAGTCAAGACAGAATGAGAGAAAATAAAAAAAGAACATGAAATGATAGATCCTGAAATTAAAAAAGATGGAATGATAGAGCATAAAGTGCAGAAAAAAAATGGCAGAAAAAATATGGCGATGTACTGGCTACCAAGATAGTTAATGGAGGTCAAGACCAAGGTCATACAATGTGGCAGATGGAGGTCAAGGTCATCCAGATGGCAGCTGTTACATCATTCTAGATGGCGGGTCCAATATGGCGGCGGACCCGCAGATCCGCAACCCTCAGCCCTTGCCTTCTGAGCCCCTATTTCAATCTACTAACCACCATACTTAACTTACGGGAACAGCGTAGCCACGAAATTGTATCTCACAAATATAAATATACACCTTCCCATATGCGTAAATGGAGCCCATCATCTAATTATAAGAGCTAGTAAAGCATTTAAAATTGAAAAATTGACAAACCTAGACGTCCTATGACTACGAAGAACGCGATATTCGTTTCAGTGACTGACATCTTAGTATAAAGGTATTAACATTTAAACTTTATAATTTGGCAACCGTTCTTCGAAATTTCGCTGGAGTCACGATTCGACAAAAAATTCTCAAAGTTGCACATTCTTCACACATTTCGCNACCGTTCTTCGAAATTTCGCTGGAGTCACGATTCGACAAAAAATTCTCAAAGTTGCACATTCTTCACACATTTCGCTATGAAGTGTGTTTTTTTTTTGGAGCAGATTGAATTAATCCTGCGTGTGTCACATACACTGTTGGTATTATGCGCATTATGCGTAATTTTACTGTAGTCTGAAAGATACCACTTATTGAAGTTGTTTTAGCGTTTACACGAAACGCCTTCTAACGCCAAGAATGTGACTAGTAGTAAATAAGAACAACAGGAATCTATAACTGGGATGGCTTGTAGACGGACTACTGGTTTACTTCGAGCATTGTCTGTCTTTATACACAACGTCAGATTTTAAAATAATGGTACAATTGGAGAATCATTCATGCAGTGTCAAGTATATTTTCGATGACTTGAATCTATTTCATCGTATACTTAATTGTCGTGCCGAAACCTGTAAGATGCGATATAAAAACCGGTTTGTTATATTGTCTCGAAGAGGCTGTGCTTGTCCTTGGAACTCCGACACAGTTTTTCCTTTTTGATTTCTATATATAAACAATTTACGATCTTGATCATTACATGAACTGGTTTTTAAGACTCTGATGATACGACCTTCACAAGGTTTATTTTTTTACTTTAAAAGAATTAAAATGGGAATTACATATAATTGCCTTACTATAAAAGATGTATCTAAAGATGTCAAAGTCAAAATTTAATTTTTTCACTTCCATAAAGAGACTCAATTTCCTCCGTGGCAAATATAAACCTATAAAATATTATGGAATACAGATATATTCTTCCCAAGAGTGTATTTGAAGTTCTGGTTTTAAATAACTTTATTGCGATGAAACGTAGTGTGTTTGGAAAAGCTATAGCGTGGCTTAACTTGTACAAGAAAAGTGGNACCGTTCTTCGAAATTTCGCTGGAGTCACGATTCGACAAAAAATTCTCAAAGTTGCACATTCTTCACACATTTCGCGATGAAGTGTGTTTTTTTTGGAGCAGATTGAATTAATCCTGCGTGTGTCACATACACTGTTGAAATTATGCGCATTATGCGTAATTTTACTGTAGTCTGAAAGATACCACTTATTGAAGTTGTTTTAGCGTTTACACGAAACGCCTTCTAACGCCAAGAATGTGACTAGTAGTAAATAAGAACAACAGGAATCTATAACTGGGATGGCTTGTAGACGGACTACTGGTTTACTTCGAGCATTGTCTGTCTTTATACACAACGTCAGATTTTAAAATAATGGTACAATTGGAGAATCATTCATGCAGTGTCAAGTATATTTTCGATGACTTGAATCTATTTCATCGTATACTTAATTGTCGTGCCGAAACCTGTAAGATGCGATATAAAAACCGGTTTGTTATAATGTCTCGAAGAGGCTGTGCTTGTCCTTGGAACTCCGACACAGTTTTTCCTTTTTGATTTCTATATATAAACAATTTACGATCTTGATCATTACATGAACTGGTTTTTAAGACTCTGATGATACGACCTTCACAAGGTTTATTTTTTACTTTAAAAGAATTAAAATGGGAATTACATATAATTGCCTTACTATAAAAGATGTCTCTAAAGATGTCAAAGTCAAAATTTAATTTTTTCACTTCCATAAAGAGACTCAATTTCCTCCGTGGCAAATATAAACCTATAAAATATTATGGAATACAGATATATTCTTCCCAAGAGTGTATTTGAAGTTCTGGTTTCAAATAACTTTATTGCGATGAAACGTAGTGTGTTTGGAAAAGCTATAGCGTGGCTTAACTTGTACAAGAAAAGTGGNTAAATAACTTTATTGCGATGAAACGTAGTGTGTTTGGAAAAGCTATAGCGTGGCTTAACTTGTACAAGAAAAGTGGCACACAGATAAAAGTCCAATCTGTGAACTGTCAGTAAATAATGTTGCTTTCAATTTAATATATTGTTATACTTATAATGTAAACATAATATTAAGTACTTTTGCAACGACGTTACATCCACATTATACCATTAATATTAATCTGGGGTTTGAGTTGTTGATAAACCAATAATTGTGTAGAATTGATGTTAATACTTGAGTTAAAAATTATCTTTTTTATCTCTTTTACTTTAAAACAACATTCCTATGTAAGATAAATCAAGTACAATCCTTTTGTCACAAAAATATATTACCTACAAATAAAACAATTAAAGCAATAGGGAGAATCGAGCCCGCACCTTATGTGCATTAGAACCTCACTTCACGATTCCCATTGTCCTACCAATTGCTCAAAATAGACATGCGTATCTTCGTTTCATATTGCGGGTATTCTACAACATATAATGACAAACTGCAGAACACTTTCCTTATGTAGAAATAGTTTATGCTCTAGAAATATATGCATACTACCTTTTGCCTGCTACTTTATGCATACTACCTTTTGGCTGATACTTTGTCCACATGGGATTCATGTTTTCGGTATATATTTTTTAATTGTATGTACGTCTTTAAAATAGAATAAATGTTTTAAAATAGAAAGTGGAATGAAATGCAAGTCCAGAAATTAAAAATATTGATGTTTATGTTTGGAGTTATCTGTAATCGGACGTGTCAACATGTTATTTAGGTTTTTTACTATATTTATTTGTAGACAATCTTCTTTCCATTTTAGAGAGTGGGGCCAAAACAAACAGGCTGAGGGGTGAGCTTACACGCGAGCACGCCACGTAAAACTGCCCCTGGGAGGAACAGTCCTGCCTCAAGTCAACTACTGTGAATTTGAGAGTTTGCCCCTGCGATATATTTATCGTCATCGGGAAGCACAGTTTGAGGGGAAACTGCCCAAGTAGCAAAAGTCAGGTAGCCCACTTGTGCAAACCTGCTTTNTCATCGGGAAGCACAGTTTGAGGGGAAACTGCCCAAGTAGCAAAAGTCAGGTAGCCCACTTGTGCAAACCTGCTTTGTACACCAGTTTCCAAAATAAGTGAGCCTCTGGAATGCACCCGCAGATGCTTGTGGCCCACACAATGCCTCTTGTCTGTTGTGCGCAGTTGGCCACATCTGGGCCACTGTTCAGATAACGTCCATGTAACAGAATACCATCTGCACATGAGCGGCCCGCTTCTGCGTAACCAACTGTACCCCAAGCAGGTCAGCACCATCAGTGAGTCAGAAGGGACAGCAGCGGTCCACTGGCTTACTGCTTCCGGCCTGCCATAAGTTAACCACATGTCGTCAGCAGCCAACTGTTGGCAAGCAACTCGTGGCCCAGGTATTGACCACTTGTAGCCCAAATAAAACTGATTTGTTTACTATATCCATATATTATATCTTCAGCATAATTACACGAGTAGACAAATTCCTTTGGAAAAACATGTATTCGAACTCACAACCCTTCCGTTCAATGTCTCGAATGCTAGCGACTACTCTACCATGTATTCACGTAAAACATTTAACTATATATAATTACTTTCTATACATAAAAGTTGCATTATTAGCTGTGCTATACACACAAGTTACGTTAGTATCACAAGTCAATACCGGAATTTCTGTTTTTTGTTTAAAATACTAGTATTTTAGTTTCGGGCTACTTTCAGGTGGTATTTAGAATGCAAATTAAAGAATTTGTTACGTGTTGTGCTTTGCAGGTTTCCAGTTCAGAAACCATTTTTTTCCTATTGCTAGTAATGTCACATGATAATTTTAATTCATATATGTATGAAATAAAAAATTAAGTGAATTCACACATGCTATTTGCTATTTCACAATCGGCATGTTATAACACGCCCATGAAATTATCTGTCATATGTACCCAGCAGTAATAACTGACATGCCATAAAAGGCAAACAAATTTGCTGATAACGTTTCTTCAATAATAAGCAACAGTAGGCATACCACAAAAGTCCTCTAAGCATGCTATTATGCCCCAAGCAGTAAGAAACAGTTGGCATGGCATATGTGGCCCTTTATCATGCTACTAATATATCCGCGGCAGTAAGTAACAGTTGGCATACCTTGAGTGGCCCACACTTTAATTTATGTGTTCACAAACAAAAGCATATTGACTACATTTAACAATGTGGGAAAACATATAACATGTCAGATTTTATTACGAAAGTTACTTCATGATGTTATTTAACATTTAAAATCATACTAATATTACAAAAACTGATGACAAACTTTTTATCGATTTCATTTGGTTTTAAATTTGAACAAGGTACATATTCACTGACAATTAAGACCAGCTATACGTAAGTTGACCATATTTACGACTACATGAGCATCAGTTCTATTCGCCTCTGTATTCGCGTTTACAGCCGTCTTATTGGCTCACACAACACCGGACACGCGTACAATACTCAAGAACGTTCTTTACTGCCCAGCTCTTTGCCTATGCAGAGTTGAAGGTGTACTAATCAAATATTCTTTCCTGCGTAGAATAACACACAGTTCATCCTGTTCATATGAATAATAAACACTTTGAGTGGAGTGGAGAGGTTTGGTCGGTTCATAACAACGGGGTCTTGAAAGCCGATGAGGGTGAAGCGAAGCGAGTATGCAGCAGCGCCGGAATGCGAAGGCGGGGTGAACGGGAATTTCTAGAGAAAACCGCCGACCAGCGGCATTGTCGGGCACGATTTTCACGTTCGAAAATCTGGGAGCGACCTTGCCGGGAATCGAACCCAATCCGTATTTGTCGGATTGGGTTTGGACACTCTAGCCGCTACGCCAACGGCGGTGCCACACTTTGGGTGTTTCTGATGTAATGTTACGTTGCTGAGAACCTTATGATAACTGCTGGCAAAGTACTGAAAGTACGCGGATGTCGTAATGTTACGGCAAACTTCAGACCACTCAGTTAATTTCAGGAGACGTAAACCTGAATCAATGATACTTGTTGACCCAGTGAAAAAGAAAACTTATATTTTGCAGGCAGCAGTCAATCACCAACAATTAATTGCTTATTTGTAATTGTCTGCAAAGGATACCAGAACGATCCTACTCAATACTCACAGAGCATTACATATCACATGACTGGACACTGTATATATAATGTAAAGTTATGGCAGTTTCTAGGCACTCTCCGTAAATCTGAATTTTTTGAAAATGCCACAGAGTTCTTTTACTTGATGATGGTGAAAACTCCGGTAAACCCTTCTTCTTTTATGGCGATCGCATGAACATGGGTTTGTCGTGGGTGGCGGACAGTACTTGGCCTACATTTCCTCGACGACGGGAAGGGACTGTACCTTTCATGGTCAGTACAGGTCAGGCGCGTCGCACTGTGTTTCCGCTCTGAAAGGTACTTGAAAGTCACGGCCGGGAAGATGCATGACATTGGACTACCGAGACGCAAAAAGAGCGGTAACAACGGGCCACGCTCAGTTGCCGAGAGGCAAAGAATGAAGAAAGAGAAATTCTTTCTTTCTCTCGGTGAGAGCTGTATCGGAAGAAAATTGTCGATGATGTTTAAAAAAAGTACTTCTTGGTTTTGGTACACTCACTTCCAGATACTTTTAACGTCCATCGCGCTAGTGATGAGTTTACGGCTTTGTAGCTAGAATGAAGAAATAATTATTAATAAGTCAATTTCACGCTTGCCTTCAGCAAGAAAACGTCACTGTCANTTTGTAGCTAGAATGAAGAAATAATTATTAATAAGTCAATTTCACGCTTGCCTTCAGCAAGAAAACGTCACTGTCAAGATGGGCTTGGTAATGTTGTAACGAAATATACTAATACAGCTATGGTTTATAAAAGTATATTGTACGAGAGCTTACCAAATTTTTCTGATAAATGTTAATTGTTGCATGTAAACGAAGCCCATACTAACACATTTCTCTCATTGTTATTTTATTTTTAAGTTTTTAACCCTTTCCTAAAATAAACACGTAAGCTTCCACAGAACAGAAAAAAGGTTAACAAAGTGATTCAAGCTCGTCAACGTTTATTATATTCGTGGCGTTCTTTTATTACTTTTGATTGAATTTTCTTAATTTTTCACTCTTTATGTAGCTTAAGTTGTTATATTAATGTTTTCTTATCAATGTAATTTTAACTGAAATTAATATTCCCGCAAAGCGACTGGAGTGATGTTAAAAAATTTAATTTTACTGTCCACCCGTAATCGTCAGAAGTGTTTCAGAGTAACACCATGCGAAAGTATTTCTTTCTCCTCTGCCATTTGCTATCTTCTCCAAACTTTCACCGTCACTGTCGTCTGAATCTCGTGTCTCACTGATTTCCTTATTTCTATGCCAGCACGATTTATGCGGAAAATAAAAAAAACATTCGTTACGAGATATTAAAATAGTTTTAGTGACTTGCGTTGAGGCTAGATTTCTTGGATGCCTAATAAAGGAGTTGTTTAGCGAAAATTATAAAGACACCCTAAATAGTAGAATTAGTAGATCGGAAATATGTAAACCATTATATAAAAGCATTTATTGAGTGTAGTCAAAAAGTAATTTCTGAACATTCCAAGGTTTACGTGAATTAACACACGGAAAATAAGGCTGTTCACTGTATTTTAGATCGGATCCGTTGGATGGTTGCAATGATGAAGGTGCTCAGATGTTGGCGTTGAAAATCCACACAGGTTCACACAAATGAGATACTAATTCTCATTCTACTAATGCCTTAAAAATAACCAAAAGTCACCCGACAAGACACAGCAGTCTACTTTGTAGGGCAGGTGGATGTGGCGAGGATCAATATTTTTCATTCAGTTGGCCGAAATAAGTCAACTGTTGTGAATGGTTGTACACATAAGTGTGCCCCGCTCACAGAGGTTGTCAACGTGAAAAAAAAAGAAACCGACGCGTCCACCTCGAGTTCTTGTGGAGTGGGGACAACTGCCAGGTTTCCAGTGCTGCCACTCTGTTGGCTCAACGCCAAACCACAACAGTGATTCCGGTCCGGCAAGTTTTCAAGCTTGTTTCACTTTCTGAACTACGTTTTCTCTAGCCTTTTAAGGACAGTTCAACATAGAGCCATTAACAAACGCGTGGTTTTGTACGCAGGCGAATACGTGGTATGTGACCTTGAGCGAAAAAATCTTCTGAGCCACGAAGACAAATATCTTTAAAAAATTTAAAGGTCTTATTTACTATTGTGAAACTATTTTATTCGCCCTNTCTGAGCCACGAAGACAAATATCTTTAAAAAATTTAAAGGTCTTATTTACTATTGTGAAACTATTTTATTCGCCCTACAAATATTAGTAATTTATCTTTATTTGTATATTTCCGAGGAATTGTTTTTTAACCCGAGAATTATTGTACATCAGTTAGGATTAGTGATAAATACACGAACTAGTGTCAAATGCAAGGGACATAAAAATCTTTAAATAAATGCTTAACAGGTACAGCAGATTTCAACAATTTTAACTGGGGAACATGAGAGCTTTAATGCTATACGCCTGAGGTAGACAGAAATCAGGTCAACACATTTTATGGTGGTTCAAAACACTTTCTGACATAAACATATACGAGATGGCCCATAAATNTCTGAGCCACGAAGACAAATATCTTTAAAAAATTTAAAGGTCTTATTTACTATTGTGAAACTATTTTATTCGCCCTGCAAATATTAGTAATTTATCTTTATTTGTATATTCCCGAGGAATTGTTTTTTAACCCGAGAATTATTGTACATCGGTTAGGATTAGTGATAAATACACGAACTAGTGTCAAATGCAAGGGACATAAAAATCTTCAAATAAATGCTTAACAGGTACAGCAGATTTCAACAATTTTAACTGGGGAACATGAGAGCTTTGATGCTATACGCCTGAGGTAGATAGAAATCAGGTCAACACATTTTATGGTGGTTCAAAACACTTTCTGACATAAACATATACGAGATGGCCCATAAATNCAGAAATCAGGTCAACACATTTTATGGTGGTTCAAAACACTTTCTGACATAAACATATACGAGATGGCCCATAAATCACTTTATTCGTATGTATAACAAGTATTATATTTATTATTTACTAGTATTTTACCTATTACCTGTATAAACTAAAAAAAACATAACGTTACGTGACGAAAAACTTTTCGTTGTGTTGCTTTTATTTACTTAGTCTTGTTGTTATGTCCCTGAAGACAACTTGCAAGTCCAATGAGCTAAATTGAGAATGAGTGTACAATGTATTTATACCACTGAGAGTAAACTTTACAAAATATGTAGGTATACTTATAGAAATTTTCTGTGCATCATTTATACATTGAACTTTTTATATTCAAAATCCCAGTATAAACACTACCGTTAATTTTACAAAGCTTATTACAACGCCATGTTTAATAAAATGTTTTGTAAAAAAAATCTTTTCTAAAAATTTCCATTATTTTGCCACTTGCGACTTAAGTATAAAATTTCTGTTTCCTTGAATTAATGCCTCAACAACTAGTAAAACTGCCTTTATCCGAAGGCGTGTTGCCAGTATATTCACGTCAGATATTTCTATGCAAAGTACCAACCGAGATAGTTTCAACGAATTAATGTACGCACGATGTTTCTGTTGCGGCGTCACCATAACATAATTGAATAAGTTTTAATCTAGAAGGAAATCCGCAATGTTTTTGAAGCTAGTATAATTTCTCGGCTCAACTCTACAAGCGCTGCCGCATGCTCATGACGTAATTGTACGGACAGGTAACCGCGAGACATCGCCACAACCGTGCGGATGCAATACGAAGCCTGTTCTATTATGATACTACCGTCACCCGGCCAAAGCTTCACTTTAACACAAAGCCGGTAAGTATGCAAAAGTGAAACAGCAGCTTACGTTGCAAACTCCGGTCACAATAAACGCCAGCAAAATGGCGGCACTGCCCAGAAACATGTCGGAATGCCGTTTACCAATCAGTGCCTGATAACTTACTGCACTGTGGAAAATTATTTGGAATTTTACCCTGCTGGGATATAGAAATGATGACAAAGTGTGTTTGGTAAAAGGATTTCCCATGCGTTTATACCACGATTCCTACAAACGTAAGGAAATGTTCGGTTACGGACGGCAGTGTTCGGGCACGTTCGGGTGCAGCAGGGAATAAGATTGATGCTTTCGTCGATTGTCGCATGTCTTACGTCCGCTGTGCTAAAATATGTGTTAGCCTAGCTATCAAATTCCGGATACCTTATATTTAAGTTACTAGTAATATATACATTTACTCTTCACGTAATATTTCTTACGTATTTCTCGTTATGGAAATGTTAAACGAATATTTGAATGCAGGAAACTGTGCCTGCAGTTTTTATCTGTTTAGGTATTGTAAATTACGTTAAACTTATTATGTGAAGTTATTGCCATTCATTGGATTGGGTTGCAAACGTGTAAAACATTTTTTTTGTTAAAAGCTTGCATTCGTACGTAGCTCCTCCACACAACTGAATTCCGGAAGCTGAAGAAGGTGCAAATAAAATGGTAACATTGCAGGTTCTTAGGGTTATGTTTATTTTTGGTCACAGATATTATAACTATATATTATTAAAGAATACTTGCTTATGTTGTCAATTCATTTAATAAAGCATTCGGATGTAAATATGCTTATATTTTTATTAAAAGTTAACTTATTTGTATATATTTTTTTAAACATTTAACCATTAATTTTAGCATAATATTTTACAGTGTTACAAAATATATGAATTCTTCTTTAATAAGCAACATCACACTTTTGTATCAATTTTGGTAGTGTGTGTACTATTTTTTGATGAGCTCTGCATGTTGCAGTCAGTTACCAGGAAGCCACTCACCTTCGGCCTGAAGTATTTATTTGTGCAAACTGACTTATTCTTGTTTGGTAAATATACTACACCCGTGTATTACTGCTACCATTATGGTATGTGATAATTCCTATATATATATATATATATATATATATATATATGGCAAAAATACCATACCTGTGTACTACAGCTGCCAATGTGGTACGTGATCATTCCCATGCTAGTATAGTACATCTGCTAATCTGATTTGGAATTGTTTCTATACAAGTGTCTGGTAAATGTACTTAAGTTGTATGGTAGGATTTGTAAACTTTTGGAAATGTTACCATACATTTGTNATACAAGTGTCTGGTAAATGTACTTAAGTTGTATGGTAGGATTTGTAAACTTTTGGAAATGTTACCATACATTTGTTTTGTATTGTTTACATATATGTATAGAAAAATCTCCATACATGTATTGGGATGTATGGTACATTTCCCATACGTTGTCTGGGTTAAAAACTTCCGATACATGTTTGGGAAACATACCAATTATTTTTAGTGTGACCATTTAGCACTTCAGCCGATGGGGAATCTTTCGCAGCACGTGGTAGCCAATGAGCGAATGGGTACTCCTAAATAAAAAGAAGCGCTGCACCATTTCACTTCTGAGTGCTTACATGGTCTATAGCCTTACTTAGCGTCCGTCCTGGAATTCCTACGTTGATAACGCATACAATATATTTTAAATATGTTACACAACTGAAAACGTTAACAGTTGATATAATTTTTTACTTTACGTTTCCTTATCAGCATGTTGTTTGTTACGGAGCATGCCACAATGGAACAGGCAACGTTAGAGTCAAGCACTCTTGACTATACTATTTTGAGAAGTTGAAACTCAAATTCTCAACAACAACTTCAACAACAGGAATGGTGTAAAATCTATTTTCAAACTGTCTAAACTTTACATTTCTATTGTGTATCAGTGATGACTTCATAAAATTTAAATGCTAAGGATTTCACAAGTAAAAAGACTTTAACCTTTTTTTTACTGCTATCTGGCCAGTTTTTCAGGCACTCATGACGACGAATAAATGACACATCGCCATTTTGGCAGCAACAAAGGCAATATCTCGTGGCTCTTGGAAAAGTTATTCCATGTACACGCATAGCAGTTTTACCTCCTCGTACTACTGCATCCTGTGGCGATGCATACTTACCGCCTGGAACATGCGGCCTGCTTGTCTGACGGCGCGGCGGAGTCCGGCGAGCGGGATTTCCTCGCCAAGGCATGTGGAGAAAAAAAAAAAGAGGGCTGCGTTTTGTTTTGATAGCCTTTCCGCTCGGCCGCCTCCCTGAAGCTTTCTAACTACCAGCTGCTGAGTCACAGCACTCTCTGCCGGACACCTCTGCTACACTTCCGAGAGCGGAGACGTCAGAATAGACGGCAGGTGGCATGACGTCACAGTTTTGGAGCCAAGCTAACCACTCCAGACACGTCCAGCGGGCTTGTTCTGCATGATTACAGGAAATACAAATTACAGTGCGCAAGGCGGCTGCGCTGTAGCCATGTTTTTTTAAATTAAAACTGTCAGAATCACGTGACTTCAATTAATATTAGCATCACGTTTACATAAATAAGTGCTTTGAGATGTTAGTACATGTCTTGTGGCCGAATTGTATTGCAGTACCTACATAAAATCTTATTTGTAAAACACTGTTTCTTTTTTTGTAAAAGCAAATGCAAAAAAAAAAACATGTCAATGAACACGAGGTATTTTGACAGCTCTTGTGGCAGTTTGCGTAATCCGGCGTTGAGGACTTGCGCAAGAGTAAAAAATCAGTCTCACTCATTAGAGATAACTTATGTTGTTTCTACGGCAGATGAAGGTCAGCTGCTCTTAGGTAGCCTTATAGACTGCATACACGACCACACACATACACACATAAATGATTCGTATTAATTTCACTTGACGTATGACCTAAATCGTATCTTCAGGAAGTTACACCAACGTGAAAGGGACACGTGTTCGTGGCCAGCAGATTACATAATAAAAACACCACAGCTATTGCCAAATCCTGTTCCGTAAGCCTGGGCTACGTCAGTAAGTTCTGCCATTAATACTAAAACCCTGTTACACGGAAAACGACACTGTCTCGCCTGCGCAATTACTCTGCTCGTCGACTGATCGCTAGACGCCCCATATACCTTTCCTTGCACCGACGAACATGCCATAAACGAAACCAACAACGTTCCATATAAAAAAGATACAATCACGTGATGCGTGAACAAATAAAGAGCAAAATCAGGTTGTCAATTATGACAGTCCTGCCAACGCACAGAAGAGCACGGAGAAAATACGCAGACATCAAAGCGTTTGTAGGTGATTTATTAAGTTATTTGGTTTTAAGTGGTCTCAAAGTAGTAGTTATTAGTGAAAAAAACTAAGCTCTTTACTAAAATATTAACTTGAAGCTGTTTCTAATGAAATGCAACTAACCGTTGCGCGTTTATTCCGCCACGTGAAATGGTCGTTGTTTACATTTCTAACGGACGTCGTGAATGTCGCTATGCCGGCAGTGTTAGCACATGTCACATGTGAGTGTTTGTATTTATTGTAATAAGGTCATAAGTTAGTTTGTAGGCCGTCCCCTGATAAGCCTTCAGGCATAANTGTGAGTGTTTGTATTTATTGTAATAAGGTCATAAGTTAGTTTGTAGGCCGTCCCCTGATAAGCCTTCAGGCATAACGCCGGGGGAATTGATAAGCCCTTTCCAATACCAATATTCGGCTGGCTTGGCGACCCACAGTACGAGGATGCAGAGAAAAACATAGAAGCCTGCGATCGTGTGAATCATGCCCACCTCTCCTACACCTTGGCGCCTGCGTACAACCAGAGCATCATGAACACCTAAGACAAGTCAAAAGTTTATTTTGTGGACAGAATCCGGTGCGATTGTCAAAAATGTGCAGTGTACAACATGAGGCTAGACGTAACCCTACCATGCAGTACAGACGAACTGTTGGAGTTGAACGAGGGTAAAACTACCGTCATTAAAGAAGGCTGCCAGCGCAGGGACCAGATACGTCGAGGAGGTCGAGAAACAGTGTTTCGCTTCAGCAAAGAATGCGATGGCGATACGTATAGACTCTTGCTGGAAGAAGAAGCTCACATGGTTCCGTTCNGTTTCGCTTCAGCAAAGAATGCGATGGCGATACGTATAGACTCTTGCTGGAAGAAGAAGCTCACATGGTTCCGTTCTCGAGTGAACCACGATTTGTCGCAGCCTGCCGTGCGAGGTAAAGACCTACTCGCCGGATGATATTGTAGAAGATTAGTGGATGTGGAGTGGATGTGAAAAAAATATTGGCAGTGTGGGGCGTGATGGTGCGGAGTGATNGTTGTAGAAGATTAGTGGATGTGGAGTGGATGTGAAAAAAATATTGGCAGTGTGGGGCGTGATGGTGCGGAGTGATAAAAAAATTGTGACGAGGGTAAAAAATTATTTTTGAACGTGCAAAGTGTAAGCATGTGGGTGACAAAATGTGTCCAGAAACACATCTGTATGTACATGTTTGAGGAAAAGCAATAGGGAGGCATGAGANCATGTGGGTGACAAAATGTGTCCAGAAACACATCTGTATGTACATGTTTGAGGAAAAGCAATAGGGAGGCATGAGAAAAATTATAACCACAAAATATATATGCATTGAAGCCGTACATTATAACTATGTTCATGTTTATCTTGAGGTGTATATGGGAGAAAGTATTCGGTTTTGTTCTATGTTGTAAAAATTGTTGGAGGAAGGACACTCGATAAAATTTGCAAGTATCGATTGTAAACAAAAAATATGTGTTTCCAATTTATAAAGATTTATGCATTAATGTCGATGTAAATAAATAGCCATGATATAGAATTGTCGTTTCTATAAAATTATTTATGTAAAACCCATGCGACGAAATATTTTAAGTATTAATTTAAATCGCTCAAGGCATATATGAAAGGAATGGTAACGACGAAAAGAAAGAGCTCAGGTACGAAAACATTCTTGTCAAATTGGTTACTTACAGGTCTGCATCTGCACGGCATCAGGTAACTGGTGTCTACACATCTGCAAGCACACGTGCTTTCAAGGAGTTTTCCGACGTCTGCACCTGCTCAGTGTTGGATAACTGTGAAGGCTGCATGGGTGGGAAGAGTTGTGTTACAACTTGCCAGCCTCACTCCTCATGCACANGTGTCTACACATCTGCAAGCACACGTGCTTTCAAGGAGTTTTCCGACGTCTGCACCTGCTCAGTGTTGGATAACTGTGAAGGCTGCATGGGTGGGAAGAGTTGTGTTACAACTTGCCAGCCTCACTCCTCATGCACATCGTCACAAAAAATTAAATTTAAATACGATGAAATTTACAATGATAGGCTTTTACTCTTTGACAATACAAAGGCCCCAACCTTCTGAATAGCTAACCCCAAATAACCTAAGCGAGCGATGTCATTTTCATGTAGTCCGTTATGATAGCGCATTTTATTGCTAAAATAAATTCTTGAAGTTATCGTGATCGAGTGTATGCGCTAAACCGCTAATCCAATGGTTATAAGATAATGAAATAGCATGCATAATATACAAAAACAAAATTAAATATTGGTATGAGGAAATGTGCCATGTTGGCTTTTTATGACTCGGAGGCAGGGTGAGCAGGGTTATGGCATTACATGATCCTCGATTTTTTTAATTTCGTTGACCAGTGGTGTTGTGGTTGTTGGTGGAGCAACAGGGCGGGGAAAGGGTGAGGGTGGTGGGATTGGCTGGGGAAGGGAGAGGGTGGTGTATGGCGGGGAGGTGGTGGTGGGG
>NQII01002421.1:0-42913 GCA_002778355.1 Clitarchus hookeri | reverse complement strand
GTGTATGCTAATCTTTAAAAAATTTCTTGGTTATGGGTTTTATGATTGTGGAGAAGGGGGCAATACCTCCCCTGATGCACTGGGTACTAAAGAGAAGGGCCAATAAATTTAAGAAATGTTTATTAAATTAATTTTTTATAAAATTAATGAAAAAGTAGACAAATGGACGCATGATCAGCAGTGACACACTAAACCGATATAATTATTATAAATAGAAGGTGGTGGGCCAATACTTTTTAATTTTTTATTGAAAAAATTTTTTTATTAAAATAATTTTTATTAGAATACATTTTATAAAACTAATTTCTAGGATGACAGGGGGAAGAACATCCAACATTGCATAGAGCCCTTGCTGTGATGGCTACCAATATGGCGGATTGCACCGACCAACATGGCGGCTGGCTGCGCCTACCAAGATGGCGGATGGATCCTGGATCCTGCTGCCAGATGCAATGTGTCAATGCTGGTATATATAAACTACCCTTTTTTGCGCCCGATGGTTTGGGCTGAGCGTTTTTGAGTGATTGAATGTGTCGGTGCGTCAGTCATTCGTGACACTTTATACATATTATTCGTTATGCAAAATAAATTGTGAAATATACAGGACACTTTATAACTTAACTTATTATTAAGGAAGATATACACCCTTAAAAATTAATATGTTAAAATTATTTTCACAAATTATAGGAAATAAAGTTAAATTAAAGTTTCACAGTAATTCGTTATCGAGTTCAAGTTCAAAACACAAGGCGAGTGGACTGAAATAGTTCTTATGACTGANCGTTATGCAAAATAAATTGTGAAATATACAGGACACTTTATAACTTAACTTATTATTAAGGAAGATATACACCCTTAAAAATTAATATGTTAAAATTATTTTCACAAATTATAGGAAATAAAGTAAAATTTAAGTTTCACAGTAATTCGTTATCGAGTTCAAGTTCAAAACACAAGGCGAGTGGACTGAAATAGTTCTTATGACTGAACGATACGCTAGTGAAAAACGAATAGCACTCGCTGTACTTTAAATATGCAAAGAGTCGTGTGCTATGTGTGAGTCCTGGTTATTTTCATTTACGAATGATGATGATGCGTTGATGTATTGTGTAGCACCAAGGAGCACACTTGTAAATGAGTGGTACTGTGACTGTAAAATGAACGCAAGGTAGATATTACTGTAGTGAACCAATTAGTTGAAAAATTACATACTCATACTTTTACAAAAGTAAAAGCACCAATCATACTGTACACAGGAATTGCTCAAAGGTCCCACCACTGGTTACAATACAAACCTTGTGTGTTGCCTACCTCGAAGACCACTAATTGTCTGTTTCGAAATTTCGCAGGGTTATGTCGAAACGGTTCACATAAGAGTGTTTCCAACAGGAGGGCCTATAATGTTAATTTAGACGTGTTGATTCATAATTTGTGTTAACAAATTATTTACAGCTCAGTATTACAAAGCTTCATGAAAACGTTTGGAGGCACCCCCCGTTTATTTATAAAGGGAAATTATTTTACCAACATAGTTTTCAGATGTGTTTGATCTCCGTTACACAAATCACTATTCG
This sequence comes from Clitarchus hookeri, assembly GCA_002778355.1. Classification (NCBI taxonomy): domain Eukaryota; kingdom Metazoa; phylum Arthropoda; class Insecta; order Phasmatodea; family Phasmatidae; genus Clitarchus; species Clitarchus hookeri. The sequence continues at coordinate 41,339 of NQII01002421.1, read as the reverse complement.
CCGCTTTGTTATACTTCATTGCAATAACTGTAAGATATTTTTAACTAAAAGTATTTCAAAACTCGATATTGGGGGCACATATCTCCTTTAATAATCTCTTACGGGAAAAGTGGTACATCATATTTCGTTTTATATTTTAACAAGAAATGAATTCGCAGAGTTTGTTTGCGTTGTTCAAAAAAACACTGTGCATTATATATATATACACCCACCGTATTTAAATTGAGTAAAATATCTCAACTGTTTGAAATCTGTGATTTATATTAAGAGTGGAAGAATAACCATACATGTTACAAATCGGACAACTGAGCACGCTCCAATTTTGTGTAACATCTTATTTACAGCTTATGTACACTTTTCATCTCGTATGCTGGCCTCATATCGATATTTGAAGGGCACATAAGGAAAATTAACTATTTATTGTATAGTTAGTTTCGTTTAGAGTTATCCAGGAGTGATATTCCTGCCTTCCATAGTTAGCGACATGTCTCCCGTATGCGTTGATCTAGGTTCAAGAGAAAAGAAATATAGCATTTTATCCCTCCGACGATGTGACTCCGGAATTCACTGTTGGAATGCAGGAGCAAGATCTTCAGCTTTTGGGGAGTTTTTATCATCACGAAGATAGCAAGCCTCACTAACACATTTTGCCTGTAGATGTGTCGCGCCAGTGCAGTGTAGTGCAGTGCAGGCTTTTCCGAAGGTCGATACCCCTGGAGGCTACCTTCCTTTGCAACCCCTCCTCATATTTTTATAGGCGTACTGTTCTTTCAGTGTTATCTTCAGGGGCTGGCCTTGTGACAATACTGTAACCGACAATGACGGACAGAGGACCGTTGTAACATGCCCAGTATTGAATGAATTATTTTGCAGTACCCACGGGAGATATTTTGTAAAGAAAATACACTTTGGTTAGGGCATATGTAGCTTATTAACTGTATCAGAAGTAAGAACCAGGTGAGGCTACAATGCATTTGTTAGCACATATTATGGTAAACAAATATCTTGAGGTTTAGAAAATTTTCTCCAGTACGTACCACCTATGCGAGTGGCTCTTAACAGCGAGGTCTTGAGAGCCAATGAGGGTGGAATGAGATGAGAATGGAGCAGCGCCGGATTGAAAGCCGGGAAAACGGAATATTCCCTAGAAAACCTGCTGACCAGCGGCATCGTTCGGCACAATTCCCACTTGCGAAAATCCGAGAGTGACACGGCCGGGATTGAACCCGGTTCGCGAGTTGGGACGCGAGCATTCTAACCACTCAGCCACCGCGGTCCCCTACAACCTGTGAGAATTATGTAATAAGTAATTACGCCTTATTCCTTCTTATGTGGACTGTAAATGTTTTTTGTACTTTTGACGAAAAGAAAATTACTCTCCAACCATGCTACTAGAAATTTATTTAGTTGAACTTGTCAAAATGCAATACCAATATTTTTGACATTATATAACACAGGCCTGTGTTTGAACTTAGGTAATTGAAAAGTACACTTTAATATTTTTTTACGCTGTCAAACAAATAGGTGATGAATACAAAATAGATAAGTGAAACCAATCGTGTTATATTCTCGAAATAAAAGCTGGGGACACTGTGACTCGAACCAGTACCTCGAGATTGAGGATTACAAGCTCTTTACCACACCGCTACTCTGAGTTATAGTACGTGTGGCTTATTTTTAAGAAGGCAGATAGATCATATTTTATCTGGGGCAAGAATATAAAAAAAAATTATATCTAGGGGAAAGATTTAGGTTGGAGATTTACACAATTACTGCTCTTCAATCTCTTCAATATGACATGAAAATCCTGCTAGGCGGTTGAACATTTGCGCAGTTGCAGTTTCATAACTGCAGAATATACTGGGTTATGAAAGTTTGCATCAAGACGACATTTTTAGCATCGCACACATGTAAAATATTACTGAAGTATTTTCAGTTAAGTACAAAATTACCAGGCAGTGTAAATACACACAGTCGCAGTATCGCATAAGCCTTTGTTTCCCCAGGGAAGTAAGGTAAAGAGTAACTATGATTAATATTTATAACCAACTTTTTCGAAAACACATCATTTAGGTTTCAGCAAAATATAAATCATATTATAGGCTGTTCACGGTAAACTGAGGACTTTTGAGGTCCTAGTTACTTTTGTCTTTCAATATTTTTTTATTATTTAACCACCTTTTAAAATAGGTATTGCCATATATGTAATAAAATCAGTGCATGTGGATTCCACCGCACTCGTAAGACAACTTCTAAGGTATATTTATTTGTTATATCTAAGGTATATCTAAAGTATATGTATTGACTAATATTCCAAAATGAGAGGGCTTTCAAAAGTGCTCACTTTACCGTGAATAACCTTTAGAATGCAATAATTTGTAGCTGCATTTGTAATGCATCTGCAGTAGAAAAACTTGCGGTACAGTGGAGAAAACTGCTTCTTTACGAACCGAATGTTTTGATAAGAAACGGTCGAAATCAGCCCGCTTGCCAGAATATCAGTAACGTTACAAAAACATTTTTAGCGTTATTATTGAATTTAAAAAATTTTCTTAATTCTCAGTACAAATTTACCACTTTGAATTGTACAGTGTGTATGTGACTTTTCCGCTTTGCCGTCAACATAATCTACCTTCTAACCATGACAATGTGGAGATATGATTGATAGCTACCAAGAATAATGTCTCAGGTTTGCACCTGACGCCATGAGATTAGGTATAAGTATGATGTCTTATATAATGCCAAGGCACCCACCTAGACTGACAACCTGAATTTTGTCCACAGAGGCAAGATGACGTTAAGAGGGACACTGACGTTAGCATAAAACACCAAATCACCTTTAGGGCAAAGCGTTGAAATGACGTGCAGTTTTGTAACCTGGCAATGTTCACACACTTGCTATTTATTGGCGGGATGTCTGTGAATGTCCAGGATAATTGCCAATAGAATTTACGTAATTCGGAAAATTCAATTTTGAACATATTTAATAATTGTTGCCAGAATGCATGTTTTCCCCCCGCTGTATTTCTGTAATACATTCGTATTTTTATTGATACATATCGAGGAAATTTGGGATTTCTTAAAATAAATCTCAATGAAACGCGTTGCAAAGAAGTTCATTAACCACAGATATGGCGATTCAGATGAATCTGTAAGATTTCACTTTTTTAGTCCAGTGGGCCAGAGATTCGCATTACTGTTCACAGTCTGTCAGAATTCACAATCTTCTATAAAATATATTTGTCATCATATAAGAATCTGGCAATTACTGATCAAATAATTTGTGTTAAAGTAGCACAAGTAGAATATAATCAAAAGGACTTCCATTCTGTCATTACTGCTAGCATAACGCAATAATGGTATCTAACATTTACGGCGTTAAGTATCCACTACAGTAAGGGCATAAAATTATAATTAAATTTAGGAATATTGCGTTGAGACACAAGTTTCAAGAATGTCTTTAATCGCTTTAAGTTTTCGCTGGCTACGCAACATTTCTTACATCTGTGCATTGTTTTGTTACTAATGTACTTCGCTTTTGTGCCGGAGATGTAATAGAGGCGCGGCTTACAAAGAAAACTAAACGAAAGTTGCGTCGAAAATAGCACATACGTCCGTCGCTCACTAGAGGTTAGAACGAAAGACATTGTTGGCAGTAGCCACCTCGGCTAAGGGTATGCCTTATATTGTTCTGTCATTGCTTGCAGTTACTACTGGAACGACTTCAGTTGTCTCAGCCAGTCGGATGAGTTGCGGATAACGGTTACATGGTTGTTAATGCGTGAACTCTCACGCCCTACTGGCCCGCTATCCTCCTCTTCGACAAGATGAAAGCAGCTCCGGGCAGTCGTTAATAAGAAGCAAGTGATTGCTCATCCTCGCAAGCGATTATAGACGTAATGGTATGGCCAGAAGCCTCTCGTAAAATCACCTTTTCCTCACTCAGACACCTCATTTGATTCTTTATTAGATTCAATGCGTCAGAACCGTAAAATTATGTGTGATTCTTGAAGAGAGACTGGGCAATCTAGCAAGTTTAATGACCTGCTGGCTATACATCTCGGCGGCCTTCTGACGTCATCTGCTGCTTGGCTGCTGCGATTGGTGCATACGATTGTATCTTCTCTGAAGCAGGTTTGTCACTGGCTTGAAGCCATTCAGGACGTGACAAACTTCGTCTTACTCGTTTAATTAACGTGAATATACAAGTGTTTGAAATTCATTGAGTTATTGGAACAGAACGCTAGTTTTAATGGTTTCTATTTACTACTTGAAATCTCGGCGGTTGGACGATTGTAACCCCGATGTCTCAACACAGCGATCTGGGTTTCGTCCCAGCAGAAACGAATCCTCATTTATTCCACGTGGGACGTGACGGACGTTGCTGATGGTTGACTTGTTTCCCTGACACTCATCCATCGCCAACCTTTATCCATTCGTTAATTATACTGGGCTGTTTTACAACGATAGACCTGTATCTTGTGTAAAGCAGCTGGCTCTGCTTGAAATTTGTTACATCCAATCTCATCCGTGTGGAGGGAGTACCTTGTATATGTTCTTGCTTTCCTTTTCACTTAAAAAAAACCTTTGGAAGAATGGCAGCAACGTATAACAAGGAGATATAACTGAGTTCAAATTGTGTTAATCGAGCACACGACGGTCACTCGCCCGTAGTATTCGAGACACTCTTTGGGCTACTTTAATTGTCTTTAGCCTAGGCCTGATTTCCGAGGGCAATATAGAGTTATGAAGCCACCTTAGTGTCCGTGTGTACCGCCCTAATTTTTTTAACTCGTGCCCCCAACTTTACCAAATTCGATACAGAACTTAGTAATGGTACCAGAATTTTACGGTTTTCAAACATGGTGGCTGTTCCTTTTAAAAATAGCGGCCAATTAAATTATTTGTGTGCTCTGTCATATCCCAGGGACCATTGAAGTGATTATAACGAAAGTTTATAATTTGACAGTCGACGCTGTCAGCATAAGATTACATCAGATCTGAGTTGACAGTGAGGAAACGTGTGTGGCCTTAAGCGCTAGGTGTGCAGCGCCAGCGAAGTGACGAGTGGCGGAGACGACAGTGATCAGCGAGAGTGAAGTCTGCGGACTGTGAGCATCGGACCAGTGGAGAGAGAGAGACCTACGTGCGGGGCTATTGAACTCGATGCAAGGGTGACAGGCCTTTGGAACTATGGCAATAGACNTCAGGAAACGTGTGTGGCCTTAAGCGCTAGGTGTGCAGCGCCAGCGAAGTGACGAGTGGCGGAGACGACAGTGATCAGCGAGAGTGAAGTCTGCGGACTGTGAGCATCGGACCAGTGGAGAGAGAGAGAGACCTACGTGCGGGGCTATTGAACTCGATGCAAGGGTGACAGGCATTTGGAACTATGGCAATAGACNGAGAGAGAGAGACCTACGTGCGGGGCTATTGAACTCGATGCAAGGGTGACAGGCCTTTGGAACTATGGCAATAGACAGAATGAATGTGTGTAAATAATAAGTGTGGACTATGTGACTGTAACCAATATATAGACGGTGATAAGGGTCTATTAGAATTGAGATTGACATTAAATATTGCGTTCACTGAGAATAACAAGTGTTAATAGTAGAGTTAGATGTATAATGTTGTAAGCAATTGTTGTGTGTATTTTCTAGCAATATAAATACATTTTAAAAGAATTAAATTTAGATAATTTATTTTTAAGACCTACATCTCCCACGAACTCAGAACGCACTTGCCGTCCTGTAACAACATTTTTATTGTTTAAAAATCAACCTTTTATGTAAGCTGTTAAACGGCTATAAATAATTGATTAATAAAAAAGGTTTCTATGAATTAAGTTTCCTCCAGAATGTTAATCTTCAAGTAGCTGTAACTGATTAAAAGTCCAGCTGTAGGAGGGGCCACGGTGGTTTAGTGGTTAGACTGTCGCCTCCCACCAAGGCGAACTGGGTTTGATTACCGCCGGGGTCGCCTTCGAATTTTCGCATGTGATAATCGTGCTGGACGATGCCGCTGGGCAGTGGTTTTCTCGGGATCTCCCGTTTCCTTAACCCTTGCATTCCGGCGCTGCTCCATGCTCATCTCGCTTCACCCTTATCGGCTATCAAGACCTCAGTGCCAAGAGCAGCTCAATATCGTCACTCAGTCACTCATTCGAGCTGTAGGAGGTACTTTTTCGTTTATTTCAATATTTACCGAATCTCTGTGTCATATAAAAATTGCTGCTAGTTATGGCGTAGGTTTTTTGTTTGCATGAAGATCGCGTGCAGGAAGTACGCCTTCAAGCAGAGCGAAGCAAAATTATCGTTTCGAAACAAATACAAGTTTTACAGAGTGTAAGGTTTCCATTTCATAACTGACGCATATGTGCAACTTTTGCGTAAATGGTTATTTCTTCGCTAGAACGCCAGAGAGCTTGCTAAAAAAAATTTAGTTTACTACGATATGACTACGGAAATGTTACCTGTAGAAGGTGAGCAGTGCAGTGTCACATTCGTGGCAAATCTGTAATCTTGTGGCAACGTACACACTTTGTTTAGTTTTCCCACATACTAAAGGTTTTGCCGTCGCGACAGTTCTGTGTAACTGTCAAAGACTTATTTAAGTATCGTGCTACTTCGCGGTAATAGACAAGGCAAGTTACACTCTCCGGCGTTTCACTTCTGCTACTCCTCTCTTGNAGTATCGTGCTACTTCGCGGTAATAGACAAGGCAAGTTACACTCTCCGGCGTTTCACTTCTGCTACTCCTCTCTTGAGAAAGACTGGCCACAAAATTGGTGGCTAGTGAAACCGCAATCTGCCACACGGAAGAGCCCTTTCATGTAATAATTGCGTAATCAATGCCACGCCAGTATAACGACACACTATTTAAACAAAAGAAGTTGTAATAATTCTGATTTTTTTTTTNTTAAACAAAAGAAGTTGTAATAATTCTGATTTTTTTTTTATAATATTAAAGATTCAATTTTCTGCAATATTATTAAAACATAGGAATTGTTTCTATTTAATCCTTCTATAATATCTGCATTTATCGTATTCTATCAAGTATTATAACATAAATATAACTAATAATACTGGTGTAAAAGAGTGCACATTAAAAGTAATTAAGTAAAGAATCCTTCGAAGTAATAATAGAGCATCGAAGTAGCATTATTCATTGTGAGTAATAACTGTGTAATAATTTGTGCTGTTATCGCTAAGTTAGCAGCACCTTAACCTCAAATAAATGACAAATTATAAAATAAATATGTAAACCAATAAAGAGGTATTAACCCTTTAAAAGATTACTTAATTTTTTGGACCATGACTAATTTAGCANTAAGTAAAGAATCCTTCGAAGTAATAATAGAGCATCGAAGTAGCATTATTCATTGTGAGTAATAACTGTGTAATAAGTTGTGCTGTTATCGCTAAGTTAGCAGCACCTTAACCTCAAATAAATGACAAATTATAAAAAAAAATATGTAAACCAATAAAGAGGTATTAACCCCTTAAAAGATTACTTAATTTTTTGGACCATGACTAATTTAGCAANAAATATGTAAACCAATAAAGAGGTATTAACCCTTTAAAAGATTACTTAATTTTTTGGACCATGACTAATTTAGCAAATAATTTACATTGACAACATCGACGTTGGTATCAATAATGAAATGTAACATTTACACAATTTTAAGAACACTTTTTCGGAGCATTTCAAGTAAACCTTTATTCATTCTCACAAATATGTAAATTGTTTTACAAAAACTCCTTTAATGAAATATGTAAGTTATTTGGCGGAAATTTTATATTATATAGGCTGTTATATCCGTTAGCAAACCAAAATTTTCCTGAAATGACGGAATTTCCATTATGCATTTCAAAATATATACGCATTTCTAGAAATAAATCGTTTGCTCTAGTCTTATACAAGTATGTATCTGCAATTTTATTATCTAACTCACATACCAAAAAGGATTTTTGCACAGAGTTTTAAACTTTTTCTTTTAAATAAATTAAATAACTTATTCCAGCGAACATCTGTTTCCCAGTTGTTACTTGAAAACTCTCTAATGTTCCAATGGACTAAATAAAGAATAAAAAAACGTCGAAATTTTAAGGAATAAATTTTTTGTAGTGTGAAGTTTACATCATAACAGTACATGTGCAGTACAACTAATGCTTCTACACTATTGATGATAAATATTTTTTCGTGGGGATAATGAGACAATACGATTTTTATTGAAATGATGTATAATGTTGTTTAATAAAGGAACAATGGTACAATTACTTGACATAAAATATTAATACAATGAGGCAAAAAAGGCACATCCATCCTGCTGGTCAGGAAGAAACTACATAAAAAAAAACACGGTAATGAAATGAGGGGAACTAACAAAAACCTTTGAAAAGAAAAGAAAAATAAATTACCGGCAAGATAAAATTCAAACACAGGAATGTATACAATTAATATTTATAATAAGAGTGATAGCCTTAAGGAGGAAAACGATAGAAAGGGTGTGTGCAGTGTTGTGTTTTAAGGTTATGCGGCACCTTAAAACCATATGTGTAGTGTTAGACGGGTTGAAGGTGCTGTTGTGAAGTGGGGATAACATTGGTGGGAACTATAGGGGTCCAGTAAAGCATTGTGTTATGAAGTGACCGGGCCTTAGCTGAACTGCCTGCCTGATTACACCTTCAAACATTGAACCAGGGCACGAGCGTTTGATTGCAACAACACCTTGCAAAAGACAGTTGCAGAAATCAGATAGAGATAATTGATCTTTAATAGAGCACGTTTGAAATAAAACTCTGGAAAAAAATTGATGGTCTTTAACAGCATTTATTTTAATGGAAACACCGTCTGGCATGCTCCCAGTGATGTTAGAATCGATGTGGGAAAAGTAGTTCCATGTCTAAGGTTTATTATACTCAGGTCGGGAAGAAATCGATTTTACTTATGGGAGAGTTTAGCATAGGGAAAATTTCCGCTCTATGTGTGCTGGTGTTCCAAAGAAGCCGCTTTTAATCTGNTGTTATGAAGTGACCGGGCCTTAGCTGAACTGCCTGCCTGATTACACCTTCAAACATTGAACCAGGGCACGAGCGTGTGATTGCAACAACACCTTGCAAAAGACAGTTGCAGAAATCAGATAGAGATAATTGATCTTTAATAGAGCACGTTTGAAATAAAACTCTGGAAAAAAATTGATGATCTTTAACAGCATTTATTTTAATGGAAACACCGTCTGGCATGCTCCCAGTGATGTTAGAATCGATGTGGGAAAAGTAGTTCCATGTCTAAGGTTTATTATACTCAGGTCGGGAAGAAATCGATTTAATTATGGGAGAGTTTAGCATAGGGAAAATTTCCGCTCTATGTGTGCTGGTGTTCCAAAGAAGCCGCTTTTAATCTGNATTATGGGAGAGTTTAGCATAGGGAAAATTTCCGCTCTATGTGTGCTGGTGTTCCAAAGAAGCCGCTTTTAATCTGGCGGTGAACGGATAGATTCTGTTTATTTGCGTGTAAAACTTTATATTTGGTCCTAATTGTTCCCATGCCGAGATATTGAGTATTAAATTGAGTTTATCGCTATAATACATACCTTCCAACTGTATTTACAAACGTAAAAAGATTAAATTTAATGGTGTGTGAAAATGAGTTTAATTAACACGCATGTTTTTGCAAAAAATATACGTATTGCGACGGTGGCGCCGCCGGGTGCATCGTTTTCGGATGCGCTCCTCTGTAAGGACGCCTGCTCCTTGGCCCACTCGACTCCCCTCCTGTTTTCTCCCCTCATTTCCCTCCCTTGATTGCCCGTCCTTGAACATCCGCCTTTTTAATTCAGGGGCTAGTTTATATAAGTTGTTACACGCCTTGTGCAGCGCTCATTCTACGCCTTCTTCTACGCCTGTGAACAAGATCGTCGGGTTAAAGCCTGCTAGAGCTAATTTAAATTGTAATATGAGCTAAAATATTCACTTTACCCGTCCTTGGACGAGGGTGCTATGAGACGCCGTTTGAACAATGTAGTTGCGTGAGCGGCTGATAATGCTGAAGCTTGTAAAACGGTGAATCGTGGTCGCAGCTTTACATTTGTGGGTCAGTTTAGTAATTTNCGGCTGATAATGCTGAAGCTTGTAAAACGGTGAATCGTGGTCGCAGCTTTACATTTGTGGGTCAGTTTAGTAATTTAAAATAATTAGGTGACGTGGTATTGCGTTTGTCTTTGACTTTGTAGTGACTCAAATTTTTTCTTAATTCTGGTTTTGAACGCCTGCCTACATTGTAGTTTCGGCCTAACTAATTTCTTGCTTCTCTGTATAGTTCCAGTCGTTTTACGTATTGTGTATAGTTTTTGTCTAGTGCCCAATGATTTGCTTAAAGTTTAATAGTCGCCACCGTGTTGCCACGACTTACGCGTTGGGCGTAGCCAGTTGAAGTGTCGTCGTCGTCGATTATTTACTCGACGGAGCTATGGTTAGGGTCTACGAACTGCCTCCATTCTTTCAACACTTTAACGTTGAATTTTATTTCAGATTTTAACTTGTATTTTTATATAAAGGAGGCTTTACTTGGCTTGGAGCGCTGCCCTCTTTTAGTCAAATTGCTCCACTAAACACCTTGAATTTATCTAGTGATCAAAGCAACTATTTGTATTTTAGAAACGTTTTGATATTACTCTGCTCGTTTTTCAATTATACATTTATTGTATATTTTGGAGTAACGTAATATTTTGAATAAACAATTGCACAGCAATTTTATTTTTTTGTATGAGTGTTTTAAGTATTTCTTGTCAAGAGAGTTAATTTTTGACGTTTTAAAAACATTTTACGCTACCTGGCTTGTTTTCCAGTTAAACATGTATCGTACTTTGAACTACACAATACCTTGAAAGAGCAATTCAATGTATTTAAAAAGTATTTTAATCAATATTTTTTTGCATTGTGAGCCTTTGGCGTTTATAATTAAACATGTCATATTTTTTTTGTAAATGTTTAATGCAAATATTTAACCCAAAGGTGCTGCTAACTGGTAAAATATTCTTAAATTACAAAGTTTGAAAGTGACATCGTCTCTGTATTATTTGTTCTACGGTACAATATCATATTATTTACTTTTTTATTCTGCTGTCACATTTAACTAAGGTAATATTTTAATCCAACATGCTCGTAAATCCGGTTATAAGACAAAATAATATGTGGACATATTTAATTAAATTTCTACTGTAAAGTGAAGGAGATTGTTTATTCTATATGTGGGTTCTTATAAAATACAAATTGTACGATTGTGTGCAATAATATTTATTTTATCAAAATTTAATAATCCCACTTGTTAACATATAAAACGTAGAAAATTTGGCACGAATGGAACATCAGTGTTATGTGGCTGAGAAAAATTTTATTTGCCAATTTTTACCATTGAGCCTTACTACCTGTGTATAATAAAAACTATCCATATGTAAACTTCGCATATAAAGTGTAATGTTTAAATTTGTGGACACTGAAATGATTAAGTTTAATTAGTTTAACTTCGTTTCATGTTCGAAAGAGAGAATATACTTAAATTAATAACTCATTTACTCTCTTTAAAAGTCACATTTGCACCTTATATACTCATGGATACACTATCCATGGTAAAATTAATTATATATACACAAAGGTGACAAAAGTCATGGGATAGCAATATGCAAATACACAGATGGCAGTAGTATCGCGTACAAAATGTATAAATAGGCAGTACATTGGTTGGGCTTTTATTTGTAGTCAAGTGATTAATGTGAAAAGGTTTCTGACGTGATTATGGCCGCACGACGGGAATTAACAGACTTTGAACGCGGAATGGTAGTTGGAGCTAGACGCATGGGACATTACATTTCGGAAATGGTTAGGGAATTAAACTTTCCGAAATCCACAGTATCAAGAGTGTGCCGAGAATACCTAATTTCGGGCATAACCTCCCACCATGGACAACGCAGTGGCCGACCGCCTGCACTTAATGACCGAGACCAACGACGTGTGCGCAGAATGGTCAGTGTTAACAGACAAGCAACACTGCGTGAAATAACCGCAGGAATCAATGTGGGACGTACTACGGACGTGTCCGTTAGGACAGTGTGGCGAATTTTGGCTGTACTGGGCTATGCCATCAGAAGACCGACTCGAGTGCCTTTACTAACAGCACGACATCGCCTGCAGTGCCTCTCCTGGGCTCGTGACCATATCGGTTGGACCCTAGACGACTGGAAAACCGTGGCTTGGTCAGATGAGTCCCGATTTCAGTTGGTAAGAGCTGATGGTAGGGTTCGAGTGTGGCGCAGACCCCACGAATCCATGGACCCAAGTTGTCAACAATGAACTGTGCAAGCTGGTGGTGGCTCCATAATGGTGTGGGCTGTTATTACATGGAATGGACTGAGTCCTATGGTCCAACTGAACCGATCATTGACTGGAAAGGGTTATGTTCAGCTACTTGGAGACCACTTACAGCCATTCATGGACTTCATGTACCCAAACAACGAAGGAATTTTTATGGATGACAATGCGCCATATCACCGAGCCACAACTGTTCGCAATTGGTTTGAAGAACATTTTGGACAATTCCAGCAAAATATTTGGCCACCTAGATCGCCCGACATGAATACCATCGAAAATTTATGGGACATAATCGGGAAGTCAGTTCGTGCACAATCTCCTGCACCGGCAACACTTTCGCAATTATGGACATCTATAGAGGCAGCATTGCTCAATATTTCTGCCAGGGACTTCCAACGACTTGTTGAGTCCATGCCACGTCGAGTTGCTGCTCTTCGCCGGGCAAAAGGAGGTCCGACACAGGATATTAGGAGATATCCCATGACTTTTGTCGCCTCAGTGTGCATTAAATTCCCATTACTTATGTTAAAAATATTCGTGTTCTTTATGTAGTATTTTATAAATATATACATGTAAGGCAAGTATGGGTTTTTCAGTTTGCTTATTTAAAGTATATGATTATTTCATTTCAAAGTAATACAACTATTTGTCACACATTAAATATTAAATATTTATTTCCACATGGATACCTCCACATAGACCATCAAATGTATACAAGTGCAAAGTTAAAACACAATTGCCAAACAATATTTACGAACATGAACCACATAATTCAGAAACATTATATGGTCGTTGAAATTTCTAGTCATGGTTAAACGAAACGGTGCTGATGATGAAATAATGTCTCACAAACACTGATGTTAATTGAGTTTGAAGAAAAGAAATATATTGTTATTATAGTCAATAATTATGAAAAAACATATAAACAAAAACTGCACAGAAACTCTCAGCAGGCGGTAGCAGGATGATGTCGCACAGAAGCCACACCAAGGCACGCAGCCGCCTGACCTCCTCGAGCAGGATTCCATGGTTCTTTTCACACAGATTCTGACTTCTGTGAATAGCCGCTGCAGCATCCTTCCGTTAGAGGTTAACTTCTCCATGAACATTTTAAAAAGTCACCTAATCTTCCTCTTCCTCATCCAGGTCGGCAAGGCGATCGATGGACAGCGAGCATGGGGTGTACTCACTCTAGGACACCGGAGTGAGTATACGCTCGTTGTCGGCTCCAGCCAACGAGGTCATGATGGAATCTGCCATAGAGGAGAGGAGGCGACAGTTGCTGGGGGTGGTGCCCAAGTGATGTCACCCATCTCTGACATCGGTGGCGACGATGTCAGAGATGTGCTGAAGAGGTGACCTGCTACGATCACGCCGCATTGGGGAAGGTGATATCCATCTCTCCCATGTTAGATAATGTCGCAGACGAGACCTGCTGTGAATGCTTACTCCGTCGAAAGGTGCTGGAGGAGGCGACCTGCCAGAGTTTGGCTGGTACCTCGAATATTCTTCAAATATACAGTTATCCTCCTCCAGCATGGTGCAGATGCGTCCACCATGTTCGACATCTCTAACAAGAATGAAATTTTGGTTCCTGGTAGGTTAGAGGAGAATTTGTGCACAGACTGTAATGAGAGCAGGTCACAACANGTAGGTTAGAGGAGAATTTGTGCACAGACTGTAATGAGAGCAGGTCACAACACATGGCAAAGCCCATGTGTTACAAGGACCAGGTGGTCAGCCAATGACGTAGGAGGCGTGCAGGACTCAGCAAGCTGTGGGGATTACACATTGGGCGAGAGAGGTGTCAGCGCCAGCGAGGCAGGCCAGCCCCAAGCAGGTCGTGGCAGGCCTAATCGATTCACATGTACTCAGATTCCTTGCCGAAAATCTTAACACCAAATAAATTTCCAGTTTAAAAAAATCTGATTTATTCTGCACTTTATACAGACATACGAAAAAAAAATATATATACAGAGATAACCAATCTTCATACTTATAAACACAAGTGTGCATTATTATTTATCGGCAACTGATAATTTTGGAATCCAACTGTTACGACTAGAATCGAAGCCAAGCCACAGCACCAACAAGTTATTTCCTTAGTGCTTCAACACTTTCTCGACCAAAATGTGTGTGGATATTTGGTAACATGAATTTCTTCACTGTAGAAACCTCCTCTGATAATTCTGTCTTCAATGTATTCGAGATAGTAGGTGCTTGGTTCGTAATGTCGAATCTTGACAACCTTGTATATTTTAATGCTCCAGTTTGGAGTGTATGATTTTGCAAATATTCCCTTCACTCGTGATATTCTGATGTAATCACCCACCTTCGCCTTAAGCTTGTTGTGAGAGTGCAATTCCTTCTCATTCTAGAATACAGTTTGCAACAATGAGTTGTCCTTGATGTCCATAGGTCTCATTCGTATAGTTGGATGTACTTTGTGGTTGTAGTTCGATACCAGGCGAAGTAGATGTCTAGCCACTTGTAACTTCTTTGTGATGAAAATTTTTTCCACATTTCATTCTTCAAAGTTTGGTTAAAGCACTCCACCATGTTCGCCTTCATTTCATTATGTGTCGAGTAGTGTTTTATGCTATGTTTTAACATCAAGGCCTGAAATGTAAGAATGTAGAATTNTTCATTTCATTATGTGTCGAGTAGTGTTTTATGCTATGTTTTAACATCAAGGCCTGAAATGTAAGAATGTAGAATTCTCTTCCGAGGTCAATATGTAAATTCTTGGGAGGTCCCTTGTGTTGCAAAACAGAGTTCATTGCATTTGACAAATCTCTCACATTTTTATTCCTTATGGGCACTGCCCAAGCATACTTGCTATAACAGTCAGTATCTGTTAACATGTATATTTTAATCCTTTATTCGCACATGAATAAGGTATCATTTCAACCAGATCTGCCTGATACAACTATCGCAAACCCAACATTAGTACTTGGCAATGAGGATAAAATCGTTTTGAAGGCTGGTGTAACTCGCTGGCAATATCTGCACGACTTATTCGATGTATCCATTTTCACACAGTTTTTCGATAATACTGGATATTTCATTTGTGTGAGACTTATTTTCTGCTTGCTGAGAAGCAATTAGCAGACACAGACTGTCAACTATTTCATTAACATCATTCTAGTAAATATATTCTAGAAATAGACCATCTTCTCTTTTTTTACTTAGATCGAGACCAGAACCAACTACATCTCTAACATCGGGAAACAACTGCGAAATAAAGCCAAATTTCGGGTGTCTTTCATCCTTATATTAATTGCTGGTTGGATTGTTATCCTTCAAATGTGCACTCGTAAGTTTAAGCAGCCATTTATACTGATGCAGTACATTGCAAGAATATCCAGCATGGTTTGGTTTAAACAGTAGTAGTTCATAAAGGCTTGTAGCCGGGCGAATCACAGCATTTCCCACTTGTACATCATCATTGGTGACGAAAAATATTTGTTTATTCCCCAAGAACAACTTTTTATTTCGTTGGTATATGCAATATGTTCTGGTATTAAATGGAGACGTATAAGATCTCTAATAATTATGAAGGGAGGGTGTTCGATCACTCATCTGTTCTTTTCTTCATTTCCATACAGACAGCAGCAGGTCATCTTCATCTACCCAGCACTCTTAAGTGTCTTCCGAGACTTGGGTTAGATGTCTGGTTCGGTGTTTACTACTACAGTCGATGGAGGTGGTGGTGCAGATTTCATATTGTCTAGTCGCTTGGTAATAGGTTTAAAAGCTTCTTCATTACCAATATAATGTACCATTCTGACAGGTACTTTTAGCGAATGTTCTTAATCACTTTGTGTAAGTCACTGACAATGTCAGACATCATCCTGAATACAAAATTGTTTTGTTCCATGTGTATATAATCGTCTTGTGAGGTAGTGAGTTAGAAACTGTTGTCAGCAGGTTTTCGATATTATCGATGGTGTTTTCAAGTGTTATTAGATGAAGTATTATCTTATCCAGAACAACATCGCTGCTACTCTTTAATAGGTCTTCAATCCTTCCAAGTTTTCTGTCGATCAAAGTTTCCACATCCATAGGGATAGCCTTGAGATTAATAACCATATCATCTATGCTAACTTTAACATTATTACTTGATATTTCCAGCACACTTTGTATTAAAGTAATCATATCAGCATTCTGACTTCTCGACATGAGCCTTGCTAACAGCATCTTTGCCTTCTTTGGATCGCCGACGTTTTTAATTCGCGTCCCCTCGGCACTGCAGTTACCATCATCAGTGGGCGAGAAATAGCTTCCCGTATTTCGTTTCTGACCATTATGGCTACATTTTGAATTGACGTAGCTCATCTCTCAATGATATAAGATTAAGAACTGACCAAATCTTCGTCTTTACCTCCCTTTAAGTAGCGGAATATCATTGACTTTAACGAGGAAACCATGTGGATCACTCCAACAACATGCACATAANACCTCCCTTTAAGTAGCGGAATATCATTGACTTTAACGAGGAAACCATGTGGATCACTCCAACAACATGCACATAACTCCATAATTTTTTCAAATTCCATGTATGTGTTAACATGATCGGAATAAACATGATATAAGTTTAAATCATCAATGAGAAGCAAAACCGACATGTTTGCATTGTCATGTAGTAACTGCTTTGGTATGTGTGAGTAAGTTTGGAAGAGGTAAAACGAATCCACTTCTATATGTCTGCCCATGCAGAAATATTCTTGAATGCATTACTGTTTCTCACATGCCACATCATCGAAAATAGATACAAAGTTTGGTAAAGTTTCACTCGGAAACACAACGGCTTTGCTGTCACTGCATGGAATATAAACTTGTCCATTCAAAGCCCGTAGAATTTTTACGAGATGCTAATACTTTGGCTGTTGTAGAGATTTCGAGTATAAGTAAACATTCTCGAACTGAAGACCATTGAGTTCCTCAAGCAAACTTAGCATCACACATGTGTTTCCCTAGTTTGAAGGACTGGTTATGATGCATCGCATTGTATTCGGAGATAAGCTTCCATGTCTTTATTCGTGAGAGATGGCTTCTTCCTCTGCAGGAATAGGTATGGGTAGAGTAACATCTTGCTTGAAAATATGTATTTCACCACTACTATCTTGCGATGTGTGTGAAGACAATTTCGGAGCATGTGGAGAAAATTGCAGAGCGTGCATTGCCAATTGTGGTGTGTGTGCAGTGCTGATTGTGGTGCATGTAGTGCTAATTCGGTGCATGCAGTGCATGCGGTGCTAATTGTTGTGACAATTGTGTAGCGTGTGGGGATAATTACGGAGCATGTGGTGACAATTGCGTAGCATTCGGTGACAATTGCAGGGCATGCAGTGACAATTATGGTACACGAGGTTCTGATTGCACTAACACAGTACTACAAATTTTAGAATATACAGTGAAATCCCGATATTTGGCATTCCGATTATTCGTATATCCCGCTAATTCGTACAAATTTGCCGGTCCGTTGAGAAAATCCCTTTAATTCGTAAAAAAACAATGCATTCCGGTCCCCTCGATAATACCTATTTATTTTAGTGCTCGAGCTCAATTAAAATGTCTTATAATTCTTATTTACAACTTAAAAATCTCGTTAACTCGTAATATTTTTAACCCTAGACTGTACACCAGCTCTAGAGTTATGCAATTCGGGCAGGGTAAAAAAGACCGGAAGGGTACCGAGGGACGTAGGAGGGTTTAAAGGGCAGGTAATGACGCCGAGTAGGCTGTGAGGCGACGTGTCTGCGATTCTCAGAACTAAGAGGCGCCTTGCTGTCTGGTCTATGGTTATGAGAGGGTAGGAAGTAGCAGAGCGAGTGAAATGTTAGTCAGTTCGGTCTTAGCCATGCCTCCGAAAAGAGCTAATAAGTGTCTTTCCATTAGAAAAAAAAATCATTACCGCCGTGGCCAGTGGTGATAAAAAAATTGATACGTCCAAACGTGATAACGTTCCTCCTTCCACAATAACATCAATTCTGAAGAACAAGGACAAAATCGCCTCCCAGACATCGGACAGCAAAGTAAAGCGCTTTAAGACTGGTGAGTATCCACAACTATAAGAGAATTTTAAAAAGGGGGTTGCGCAAACACGGAATTTGAATGTACCAGTTGGAGGAAATATTTTAAGAGAAAAAGTAAAAGTTTTCGCAGAAAAAAATGGGAATTAAAGACTTTCGTGCAAGTGATGGTTGGTTTAATAGGTTTAAAAAAAGGCTGAGCATAAAATTGAAGTAGTTTAGTGTGGAAAGTGCGAGTGTATCGGCCGACGTTTGTTCTGAGTGGAAAAACGAATTGGGAGAAACAATCGATTCTTATGAACCCAACAACATATTTAATGCCGATGAGACGGGGTTGTTCTATAAGTGTCTCCCCGACCGATCAATGTGTTTTAAGGAAGAAAAGTGTCATGGCGGAAAAAAATAGTAAAGAACGTGTAACCATATTGTTGGCCACCAACATGGATGGATCTGAGAAATTAAGACCGCTCATGATAGGCAAATCACCCAAACCAAGATGTTTTAAAAACATAAAAACTTTTCCGATGACCTATCGTGCAAACAAAAAAGCGTGGATGACGGGCGAACTATTCAAGGGATGGATACGATCAGTGAATGCTGATATGGAGAAATCGCAGCGAAAAATTCTGCTTTTCATGGATAATTGTACGGGCCCCAACAATACCCCACCGCTCAGTCATGTTAATGTTGTGTTTTTGCCTGCCAACGCTGCTTCTAAGCTGCAGCCTCTAGACCAGGGCATAACTAAAACGTTCAAAACCTTATACCTCAAGGAAATAGTGATGCAACTCCTTCACAGCATCGAATATGGGAAGGATCATAAAATCACCTTATTTTCAGCCATGAACATTGCTCACAAGGCGTGGCAAAGTGTTAGCGAAAGCACAATAAAAAACTGTTTTCGTGCTGTGGATTCACGAAGGTGGAACTTTCATCAGCAGTTACTGAACAAGACTTAGAATGCCTGTGAATTGGAATCGTCTTCCTCAAAATGAAGAAAATTCTATAACGTTTGAAGATTTCGTCCATTTTGACGATGGCCTAGCGGTAGCGGGGATTCTAACTGATGACGAAATTTTGGCTCCATCTCAGGACATTGATGGTGAAGGTGATGACGAAGATGATGTGCTGACAATTACACCTAAAGAGGCTAAACAATGCATCAACAACGTGCGCCATTTCTTAGCGAAATCAGACATTGGCGATGAATTATTTTCTGCTTTGAACATGCTTGACTTAGCCATCGACAATATCCATCTGCAAGGCTTGCACCAAAAGAAAATTACAGATTTTTTTAAACGTAAATTTTTAATGTGTTTTTTATTTATGTAATTATTGATTTATATATACAGTACATATGTATACATAATATGTAGCCATGCGTTTATCATTACGTATTAATGCAAATTTGCATTAATCTCATTATTATGTATTTTTTTATTTTTTTGCTCCCGATTATTGGTAATCCCGCTAATTTGAATATCTCGATAATTCATATTTAACATTCAGTCCCTTCACAATACGAATTAACGGGATTCTACTGTATCTTTAAAATATCACTCCAAGTAAACGGCCTCTGGCAGAGTTAGCACTGAAATGCCATACNTCGGGATTCTACTGTATCTTTAAAATATCACTCCAAGTAAACGGCCTCTGGCAGAGTTAGCACTGAAATGCCATACTTGAAGTTTTAATTATGCAGGGAGTTTCTTCATGTCTGAACACACTGCAGAAAGCTGTAAAAGCTTTACGACAGAAGCAGTAGTGGAGGTGCATCATTAGTACTTTACATCTGTACTCTTCGGAGTCTANGCTGTAAAAGCTTTACGACAGAAGCAGTAGTGGAGGTGCATCATTAGTACTTTACATCTGTACTCTTCGGAGTCTAATGATACTGACTCAAAAAAAATATAAACGATTGCTATTTTATAATTTACAATCAGTACTTTATGATGCCTCGTAGAGGTAAGGTGAAGAACGGTCGTGGCTTGGTCAACACACTTATAAATAATCTTCCATTCGNGCTGTAAAAGCTTTACAACAGAAGCAGTAGTGGAGGTGCATCATTAGTACTTTACATCTGTACTCTTCGGAGTCTAGAATGATACTGACTCAAAAAGAATATAAACGATTGCTATTTTATAATTTACAATCAGTACATTATGATGCCTCGTAGAGGTAAGGTGAAGAACGGTCGTGGCTTGGTCAACACACTTATAAATAATCTTCCATTCGNTTTATGATGCCTCGTAGAGGTAAGGTGAAGAACGGTCGTGGCTTGGTCAACACACTTATAAATAATCTTCCATTCGAAGCACATATGCGTGGATACAAGTTCTGCGGACCAGGAACGAAGCTTGCAAAACGTTTTGCACATGGCGACATTAGTGTGAACGAACTTGATAATGCCTGCAAGGAACACGACATTGCATGTGCATTCAGTAACAAATCGGAAGACAGGCACGCACCCGACAATTTTCTTACCGACAAAGACAAGAAAATAGCTAAATCACCTCAAACTAATTTTGGTCAACAAGTAGCTGCCTGGGGTATGTCCAAAATAATGAAGATGAAAATTAANGCCTGGGGTATGTCCAAAATAATGAAGACGAAAATTAAACGTGGAATGGGATAGCGAATGCTACAGCAGTTCAATCAGAAAAAACTAAAGGAAGATTTTGAGGAAAGGATGCAGGGAAAAGAAGCAGGGTGTTTTCCTGCCGTTTCTCCTACGAGGACTAGCAGCACTGGGTGGTCTGATCGGAGGAGATAGTGGAATAGCATGTGCAGTAAATACTTCGGAAAATCAAGGAAGACAGCTACCAGAAGCTCTGCAGCACAATAAGCAAATGGAAGCTATTGCAAAATAAGCACAAAATGGCAAAGGACTATTCCTTAGACTGTAACATACAGGAGATTAAATAAAAAAAACCATACACAGGAAAGGAAAGAAGAGATCTGAAAGAAATTGCCTAACCGACTGCTTGCTAGCGTAGACTTGATGGCAAATGCACAAAAATTACGAAATACCATATTTGTGTGGAGTGTATATACATGACGACCTACCGCAAAAACCTAAGATAAATGAAGGTGGAATCATAAATTTGTACTACAGTAGCAGATCTGGGACACACTGGGTTGCTTACAGGAAATATGGAAACAGTGTTGACTATTATGACAGCTTTGGAAACCTACATCCTCCAATGCAAGTCTGCAAGTATTTTCATGACATAGAACTATATTACAATTACTTCACCAAACAGTTACTAAGTCAGTGGACATGTAGACATTAATGTCTTCGCTTCTTGGCAAAAGAGTTAGTTAATAAAATAGCAGACACATACATGTACTGTGATCAGTCAAGTCTGTAACTTTGATTTTGATGTGCAAGAGATTGGAACTGCGCTTTGTGCATTTCCCAGCACTCATCTTGGAAGGATCATGATATGTGGCACTTATCTATTTTCAAACATATTTCTCAGTGTCCTTAGTGGACATTTAAAACTGTAGATTTCGGTATGTTAAAATATTGTTTGGAAGAAGTAGCATTAACTACACATTCATATGTGATCGATGGCATTACATTATACCTCAAGAAAGCATTGCAACTAGATGTAATGATGTAATGTTTTTACTGCGAGGAAATGCAAACACTCTGAAAAGTGAGATGATTTGCAGTGGAGATATTGATTTTACCAAGCGAAATTTGGTAGCCTTCATGTTGGGATTCGAACACAAAATTTACGATAGTGGTAAAGTGCATGAATCAACACATCCAGTAAATGTGATGCCATTGAATGTTATAAGAGTGAACTGCAATCTGAGAACAGGTTCATATCTGAATGGGAAACCAAGCCATATGTTTTATGAATTTGCAGCAACAGTGCCACCTGGCTTCAAGCTAGTAGAGGTTCCAAAATCTCTTATTTATGCACCGATTGTATTGAAGATAGCGCAGGAAATAATTGTCCTTATAGTTGACCAAGAAGACAATTTGATCAATTTCCGGGACGAAGAAATAATGCTACGCTTACATTTCAAGAAAGATGGGCCTGCATTTTAAGCAGAAACATATAAAAACAGGTCTCGATGCCAAACCAAATGTAATTGCGATGAGAGCTGTCACTGTGTTAACACGTAAGAATATCAGTTTATTAAAGAGTCTTGGGTTCAGTGTCAGTAAGAATGGAGGCAAAAATAATGAATACAGACGATCCTGTTAGCTAAGAAGATGCCATCACGAAGACTAAATTTCATACTTATTCGCCCTACCTACCTGATTATTACATGCTATCGGCCGAGGTTCGAATACCAGTGCAAAACCAATATATCTTATGCTCTCATGCAACTCGTACTTGAGATTCTGAGGCACGTTTACGAAGGTTGGAGATGACGCACCTACAACTACCAAGATAATTCGAAATGGAGTACTTCACATGATTAATAATATATCTTACGAACTCAATGGCATCGAACTCGAACAGACAAGAGATGTAGCAATTATAGCCACGATGAAGAACTACCTATCTCTTACAAGAAATCAACTGCCCACAGCCAAAATGGCCGGATAGAAAATCGAACCGGATTATAAAGTACCAGTGTATCATAGTGGAAAACTCGAAATTTGCATTCCACTCTCTACTTTGTTGGGATTCGCCAAGAACTACAAACATATAATAGCGAATTTTAAACAAGAGCAGGTGATACTTTTAGTATCATGCAAACGAATGCTATTGTAGATACTGCATAATATCAAGAAGATTCCATAGAGTGACTCTTACCCCATGCAAAAGTAAAAATGCAAGAACGAACCAGACTGCTGAAGTTTGTTGAGAAAGAAAGGATTATCCACATGTCTTTTCGCCCATGGAGCTTGGAAACATACCCGGGACTAATGAAGTCTCAAAATGTAAATTGAAACGTTAAATCACGTTTTGCTATGGAAAAACCAGGATACATAACTCTAGCATTTCAGACGAGAAGACAAAATTCTATTGCTGCAGATCGCTCAAAGTTACACCAAATCAAGACAAAGAATGCTAAAGTGTTTTTGAACTCTGAAAGTTTTCCCAGTGTGGACCTAAACACTGACTTCATTAACGGATCATGTACGTTACCATATAAAATTATTGCAGATTTTCAAAGATCATATTATGTTCACAAACCTTCGACGTTACTCGAACCAAATGAGTTCATGAAGAGTGCATCGCTCCTGGTATTCGATGCCAAAAAGCAAGATAATCGCATAAACACAGATGTTGTAGATTGCAAAATTTAAGTGATGGCAATGGAGAACATACATGCCAACACTCAAGACTATGCTCTCATAATCCTCGATCGCTTGGCAACAAAAAATGCGAGCGATAAAGTGGTTAATATGCTTACATAACAGCTCAGTTGTCCACCAACCTCCGTCATGTTCTCTAACATGCAGGACTTCACATTTCCGATGGGATTAATTATAAAGTAAATTTGTATTGCTTACTCTGATGGCAGCACAAAGTAATGCAAATTCCTACCTCTGTTTTTGAATAACATGCTAGACTACAAAAGCAACAATACAATTAAATGGCTTACGAATCATTTCCATGGACTGCACTGGGANCATAGTGGAAAACTCGAAATTTGCATTCCACTCTCTACTTTGTTGGGATTCGCCAAGAACTACAAACATATAATAGTGAATTTTAAACAAGAGCAGGTGATACTTTTAGTATCATGCAAACGAATGCTATTGTAGATACTGCATAATATCAAGAAGATTCCATAGAGTGACTCTTACCCCATGCAAAAGTAAAAATGCAAGAACGAATCAGACTCCTGAAGTTTGTTGAGAAAGAAAGGATTATCCACATGTCTTTTCGCCCATGGAGCTTGGAAACATACCCGGGACTAATGAAGTCTCAAAATGTAAATTGAAATGTTAAATCACGTTTTGCTATGGAAAAACCAGGATACATAACTCTAGCATTTCAGACGAGAAGACAAAATTCTATTGCTGCAGATCGCTCAAAGTTACACCAAATCAAGACAAAGAATGCTAAAGTGTTTTTGAACTCTGAAAGTTTTCCCAGTGTGGACCTAAACACTGACATCATTAACGGATCATGTACGTTACCATATAAAATTATTGCAGATTTTCAAAGATCATATTATGTTCACAAACCTTCGACGTTACTCGAACCAAATGAGTTCATGAAGAGTGCATCGCTCCTGGTATTCGATGCCAAAAAGCAAGATAATCGCATAAACACAGATGTTGTAGACTGCAAAATTTAAGTGATGGCAATGGAGAACATACATGCCAACACTCAAGACTATGCTCTCATAATCCTCGATCGCTTGGCAACAAAAAATGCGAGCGATAAAGTGGTTAATATGCTTACATAACAGCTCAGTTTTCCACCAACCTCCGTCATGTTCTCTAACATGCAGGACTTCACATTTCCGATGGGATTAATTATAAAGTAAATTTGTATTGCTTACTCTGATGGCAGCACAAAGTAATGCAAATTCCTACCTCTGTTTTTGAATAACATGCTAGACTACAAAAGCAACAATACAATTAAATGGCTTACGAATCATTTCCATGGACTGCACTGGGAAGATGGAAATGTGGAATATGAGAAAATATACAATGTACTTACAGAGATGATGAATGATTATACTGTCTTTGTGGCTGGCCCAGGACCAAAGAGATTAATAAGCATTTACTGCAATGAAAATATAAACATTATCGAATGGCAAGTCGAGTACAAATGACCATCTTTGTGAACATTGAAGACAATGTACATGGACCTGGACATTGCTGTGGCTCATGCAAGCGGGGCTGTGCCTGTCCTCGCCAGAACGCACTGCTGTTATGTGTGTGCAGCCTTAGTACGTGATGATGTCAATGCCATGCGAGTANACCTGTCCTCGCCAGAACGCACTGCTGTTATGTGTGTGCAGCCTTAGTACGTGATGATGTCAATGCCATGCGAGTATAAAAGAGGAGAGAGCTTCGTGATACAATATTATTGTCTGCCAGTATTAGATGGTCTTCATTCTCTCTCACCAGTGCTCGAACAGCAATGCAGTGTTTGATGTCATCATGCTTGCACTCTTTGAATAATTGAACCATGGTATGCATTTCCAGAAACTCGGCGATGTAGAAATAGGCAAGAAGTACCGACTCACTGATTTCCAGAAGGTCAACACGACTTAAAGGAATACCTTAACCTGTGTGTTGAATAGTGAGTTCAAAAACCATCTCCTGAAAAGATTTGTGCAACTCATTAAGGAAGAAGATCTGAAGAAACTTAATGAGTCTGCAGGGATTTGTGTGTCGTACAGTGGGATGAAACGAATATCAAATGGCAAAACTTTTCATGATATTGAATTTGCATTTGGAATGATAGACAGTTCTGTTTAAACAAGATGGTTTGAGTGTATACAAATTGATAAGGACTAAAACTGTTATGTGCTCTTCAACCACAGTGTCGATACCTACTCCTCATCAGTGCTGCATCATATATGTGTCTTTCAATCCAATGGATGTTTCTAAATATGGAGATGTGACTATTGGCTACAGCAAAGTACAATATAAACCTCCTGGCTTATGAGAACAAGTTGAATCATATAATGATATTAAGCACTGGATATTATGTAATGACGAGTGCTTGTCATTACTTCCGATAATGTGCAGTTTCATCACTTGATCTGTGTACAATTTGCATCCAGACAGTATGTGCACTGGGAGTGCAACACCTACATCTACGAATTCGTTCATCTCTCAAACAAACAAAGAACAGCTGCTCTAAAAATGGTTTGATTAGAGCATCAGTTATGAGCTACGCAAACCTGGAAGTGATGACATTACAAGATGGACCATGTACTGTGATGGAGATCAATACACCACTATCATGAACCGAGGCCGCACAATGTGGAAGACGATGTGCTCGCCGTTGACATGTGAAGTATATTTAGCAACATCGCTTTGAGTCAGTCCCTATCCTTACTATATTGAGTTCGAAATTCTCAAGCCTGTGATCATTCGCTCGTCTGCACTCATCAAGAATTTATCATGAGCAATGTGTTTGACAAATGTGAATGTGTACCATTCCGACCATACAAAGTGGACAAGTATGGATGGTATTTCGTAGGTTATGAAAGAGATGTGAGTTCGAGCAGGTACAAGTGAGTGATGGGGATAATCATATGTGGGGTTATTATGACTTTTACGATATCTTGAACTCTGAAATTTGTCCATGCCACAACTTCGACAAATGTGCTGTTTTCAACCTTCGTCCAAACAGTGAGCTACCAGCAACTGGAGATGCTCTAACCATTCATGCTGTATTTGAAGATATCACAGAAGTACATTTTGAAAACAGAACCCATTTCTTCTTACGAAATGTGGACTCTGGTGCAACCTGCTGGTGGAGTTAAAAGTGTGAGGGGATAGAACACAAGACTATTTTTCTCGAATGCGGGTTGCTCTTCAATGAGCACGTGCAGATCTTGCTGTGTTCCCCAGAGGTATGCTGTGTACATAAATAATTGAAAGACTTTAAATTTCTGTATATTTGTTTGTGATTTATGGATTCAGAACCTCGTGTCGAGAACCTAGAGGCAGAAATTGTTTGCAGCAGCAAGTGCGAATATCTGAAAGCCTGCTGTGTCATCATCTCCAANTCGAGAACCTAGAGGCAGAAATTGTTTGCAGCAGCAAGTGCGAATATCTGAAAGCCTGCTGTGTCATCATCTCCAAAATCCTGTTCATGCTGGCCGAGCTCTTCTACTGACTTCATGCTTCTCAACATACTTAAAGAGGCTTATCATAAACATTCTATTAAGTCATGCATCATGGACTTACAAGGATGGTTGAGTTTCACCCCGCAAATCACTACATGAATGAGAAGCCTGAGTTGAGCAGAATTACATATTTGTACTGGAATGGTGGAAAATTGTGTACATACACAGAAGAATGTGGTGGGTTGTGTCATAGTCTTTTGGCTCATGTACCAGTAGTGTTTGAGCCGAGCCAACAATTGATCAACTTTACCACGTATGGACAGTTCTCTGCGTTCTACCTTCGTGAAGATACTCCATTACTACCCATGCTATAATGCGGCATTGAAGTGCTACGAACCAATGTCCTCAGGTTCCAGTGTTTGGTCAGTGGGATCACATGATCACCTATACTATAATGATTTTTACCTTACGTGCCAGGACCGAACAAGGTAGCATAGTGGATTACACAGAGGTTTCGAAATTGGGAGGACTAGAGTTCGATTCCAGGCCCGGCAATCCTAATTTTGGTTTTCTGTGGTTTCCTGAAATCACTCTAGGAGAATGCTAGAGTGCATCCTTAATAAAGGCAGTGTNCCTAATTTTGGTTTTCTGTGGTTTCCTGAAATCACTCTAGGAGAATGCTAGAGTGCATCCTTAATAAAGGCAGTGTTTGATTCCTCTCAGCAACTTGTTTACTCTCTAATGTTCTCACTGTCGACGATATATTCAGCCCTACCTACATTCCGCATGGTGAAGTATGTCAGTGTACGTCATTAGAGCAATCCAATCACTAGTCTTCTTAGTTTTGAAGGTGAAACAAANGCATGGTGAAGTATGTCAGTGTACGTCATTAGAGCAATCCAATCACTAGTCTTCTTAGTTTTGAAGGTGAAACAAAAATATATGATTAAGGTTTCATGATCAGTTGTTATTTAGTCAACAAACTTTAGTAAGTGAGGTATCGATCTTGAGAGAGGTCGGTTTTGTGAGGGGTCAGTTCCGGAGGATGAGGGCTCTTCTGTGGAGCAAGAGGGGTCATTTGCGGAGCAGAGGGGTCATTTGTGGAGAAAGGGAGGCCAGTTGCGGTGTAGAAGGGTAATTTGCGGAGCAAGAGGGGCCAGTTGCGGTGCAGAGGGGTCAGTTGCAGGACATGAGGGGTCAGTTGCATAGCATGAGGGATCATTTGCGGAGCAACAGGGGACAGTTTTGGAGCAAGAGGAGTCGTTTGTGGAGCAAGAGGGTTCATTTGGGTAGCAGCGGGGTCAATTGCGGAGGATGAAGGGTCATTGGTTGAGCATAATGGGTCATTTGCGGAGAAAGAGGGGTTATTTTCGGAGCAAGAGGTGCCAGTTTTGATACAGAGGGGTTAGTTGTGGTGCAGAGGGGTCAGTTGCAGAGTATTAGGGGTCATTTGCGGAGCTGAAGGAGCCAGTTGTGGTGCAAAGGGGTCAGTTGCAGAGCATGAGGGGTCAGTTGCAGAGAATTAGGGCTCAGTTGCAGAGCATGAGGGGTCAGTTGCGGAGCATGAGGGTTCAATCTTGTGAGGGGTCAGTTTTGTATGAGGGGTCAGTCATGTGATGGGTCAGTCATGTGAGAGGACCCATCATGTGAGGGGTCAGTCATGTGAGGGGTCAGTCATGTGAGTTGTCTGTCCGTCTTGTGAGGGGTAGGTATTGTGAGGGGTAGGTCTTGTGAGGGGCCAGTATTGTGAGGGGTAAGTCTTGGGATGGTTCGGTCTTGTGAGGGGTCGGTCTTCTGAGGGTTCAGTCATGTGAGGGGTCGGATTTGTGGAGGATGGTCTGGCAGTAGTCAGTTTGAAGAATGCTGGCTGTGTTTATTGGTCATTTGTCTGATTAAGTGTGACCATGAGTTCAATCTGAGCAAAGAATTGGTCTGGAAGAAACTGTTTAAGATGTAAATGTATGCTAATGTGTTTAAAGAATTAGATGAAGATGTCTGGCTGAATAGGATTATAAAAAATGCTTAAATCCCACTGATGAAATATGTGAGAATATATATATATGTTTGTGTGTGTGTGTAGAGAGAGAGAGAGAGAGAAATAGAGAGCAACAACTAGGTCCACTAGATACTCATGATGCTACCATGGAAAGAACTTCAGTATGCTTGTAAGGAGACTGTGACTGTGACTGTGAGGAGTCGTTGTTGTGTAAGAGTTGTTTTTTTTTCATGATGATGATGCAAGCTAATGATGAAACAAAGTCTAATGTGGAGCTTACCTCTATGTATGTACCTTCTCCCACTGCTGAAAAAATACATGGAAAACAATGTTGCTACTGTGGAAAGATCTTCAGCAAAAGCTGTCATGCTCGTTGACATGAAAAAAGTGAATGTTCATAAGGAGCGACCTCCAATTCGCTATCATGTACCATCTGTAGAACAACATTTGGTAGAACCGATAATTTAAAGAGACACACAAGTACATGTAAAGGTAATGCACCTTTGCTTGACTCGAGGAAGCGTGCATTGAACTTATTATCGCAAAACAAGGATGTGGCTAACCTTACTGCTGATTCGTTGAGTAAACTAACTCTTATTGGAGCACTGCTATCATGTAAAGTGAGAAACGAAGAAGTTAAAACTAGTCATGATGAAGAGAATGAAATAGCAGACTCCAAGACTGCTGGTGGAGCTGTGAAAAATAAAACGAAAATGGAAATATTCTACCCATGATGAAGAGGAGACATCTACAAAGCGTGAGCTTAAACGTGTTTCTGAAGATAATGACTACTCGAAGTTGGAGCAGAATAAACATGGATTTGAACCTAATACTCTGATCCAAAAGTATCTTGAAATATATTCATTATGGAAAAATAATACAGCATTTAGTGTGTATAAGCATAAGAATAAATGGTTTCTCTGACCCTAGGAAATGAAATTTTTGCCTAGTGAAATTATACGAGTGAACAATTGTGTAATCCAGGGGAGTCGAGGACTATATAAGTTGTTATTTTGCGTGGAACATAAAAAAATTTACTGAAGAAGATTTAAAAGAATAAAGGAAATAACTTCAACTCACTCATTACCAAATTAACAACTTTGAGTACAGAACTGACGAAGGTGACGAATGTAATGGTCCCGACATATGTACTTATAGCGTTGAAGAATGTGATTATAATGACATCCCTATATTTAATTACTATGATGATCGAGATAAAATGAGCATACATGCAGAAATGTATCGTAAAACTTCTGTGAAGAAAGTCGTGAAGTATAGTTTCTTATTTTCTGAAGACCCCAATGAATTGGTTGATAGACTGCAGATGTTGGTTTAATTACAAATAAATAGATATTAGTAATTGAGGGAAGATATAAATTCAATGATAGCATAACTCAAGGAAAGAGGCTATATTGAATGATTATGTAATGAAATGTAAATAAGGAATAAATAAATAATTTTTTTAAATTTTTTGTATGTTATTTATTAGCTTAATATCATAATAAATATTTCAATGCTATGCTGACTATGGCTGGACTGAAGTATGTAATTTCCTTTTAATGTTTATGTTTCTGAAAAGTCGTGACAAATATTCTTAAATCTCAGTTATTATGTATGTGATGGGAAGATGGCTACAGGTGTTACTAGTGTATCAATATTACAACTGCATCAATATTTTACAGATGATGTTAAATAAATATTATTAATTCTAAAAAAACATGAATTTTTAAAATTTATCACCGAGATGTTTAAACCTAAAAATTATCGCCACTCGCTAAAAGATAGTTTGTAGAAATAAATACTGAAAGTAATGTCCTAATGTAAATAGATTCTTAAATGCTATTCATTTCCTCTCCTCCTCTTCCTCCTCCTTAGACATTCCTTACATGTAAAATATTTCCTCCACCTAATTACTTTAAAATAAATACATATATGTAATTCACTTCAAATATGGCATTTAAAAGCAAATCTGCCGGAGGCAATATCGGAGTCTGTTTAAACAGAAATTCTAATATTTACAGCACTGATTATGTGCATATATAATTATGTCATAATTTACAATCTCCACACGTTCCGCAATCGCTCCGCAATCACTCCACCTGCTCTGCCATCAGCAACATATGCTCTGCAATTGCTCTGGCTGATCCGCAATTAGCACAACACCATAACTTATCCTTTCAAAATCAACTTGCAGCTGACCATATCTGTTGGAACTGAAGTACTAGAGGATTAGTATGTGTATGATTACTCACTTAAACTTTTTTCTTGTGAGAAATATACAATATATATTTGATTGATATATGGTGCTTTATTCGTATGTAAAATAATTTGTTAATTTACTCAATTTCTAGCAATAAATATAACGAAATATGTATGCTTGGTTATGTATATGCGAATATGCAAGTCTATGTTAATGACAATCCTGTGTGTTAGTGATACGTTGTCTAAGTGGTGCTAGATTGATTAGCTATTAGTTCAGCTGGCTTGTGTTCTATTGTTTTCTCATTACTATTTTACATCGAATGCAGTTATATTTTTTCGGATATCATACTGTAAGAAATTGTATGCGTATATCGTTCTCTACAGCTGATCACGAAGTGCAATGGAAATAATAATTAGCGTATGATATTTGTATTCTCCTTACAGACCATATGAAATTGAAACAATGAGGACTCGAACCGACATACACCAGACATATCTACATCCGCGTCAGTATGTATTAAACATATATAAAAAAAATTTTTGAGCGACTCAAACCGCGGGCTGTACTCTTGGAAGTTGTCCTAGTCTTCCATATTTGTATTGAGATTGTAGGTATGTCATACTTGATGTATGATGTAAACATTAAACAATTATAAAATATTTATTCTTACACAAATATATGTCATAGCAATACAAATAATTAATACAGTATAATAAAATCAAAGATGCTTGCTCCTTGCATTAGTTTAAAAAGACATTTTATAAAAGCTTAGTTGAGTGTTGGGGACAATATGGTAAATTAGCATGTGTATCTGTTTTACTGCCATATTTGAATCCTCTCTGTTGTTTTGAAAACTCTCGCTTAAGTAGATGCGACATTCTATGGGATGGAACCCACGATGTCTCATTCTCAAGGTAGGTTCACTATCTCCAGTACCAGTGTACATGAGATATTTAATATGAAAAGTAGAAAAGCGATATCTGAATATAGGTATGTTTATCATTCTGAAGTTATACATGAATAATAATATTTGGTCAGGGGGGCGNAAAAGTAGAAAAGCGATATCTGAATATAGGTATGTTTATCATTCTGAAGTTATACATGAATAATAATATTTGGTCAGGGGGGCGCAATTAAAATAATTATAAGTGGTTAGTGGTTTATTGGTTGGTGGGGTACATGCATGAAAATTATTGTGGTCTGAACNATGGAACCCACGATGTCTCATTCTCAAGGTAGGTTCACTATCTCCAGTACCAGTGTACATGAGATATTTAATATGACAAGTAGAAAAGCGATATCTGAATATAGGTATGTTTATCATTCTGAAGTTATACATGAATAATAATATTTGGTCAGGGGGGTGTAATTAAAATAATTATAAGTGGTTAGTGGTTTATTGGTTGGTGGGGTACATGCATGAAAATTATTGTGGTCTGAACTTCTGTTGAGTTCACATCGATAGCTACGATATGCCTTCGTGATTTCNCTTCTGTTGAGTTCACATCGATAGCTACGATATGCCTTCGTGATTTCCAGGTCTTCTGAATGCCTGATACACTGACGCCAGTTTTTCAATTAAGGTAAACGTCTTCTCTTTATGTTTTGGGATGACTAATATCTGAGTACAAACGCATTTGAAATGTATATGGTGCGATTTTTCTTTATTCGACATGGCAGAGTTCATACATTTAATTTTTATATTAAATACAAATTTTGGAGTGAGCGATATCTAAACTTGTATTAGTATGGGTGATTCGTGCGTAATTTGTTTCATAAGGAACTTACAGTTCTAGTACTATGAATATTAAATAATACATATAAGTACATGTATATAATATTTAAACACGAAATAAATTATTACCTTGCACTGCATAACTGAATTCCTCTCGTAAAATNAAGTACATGTATATAATATTTAAACACGAAATAAATTATTACCTTGCACTGCATAACTGAATTCCTCTCGTAAAATTAAGTGAGTGTGTGACTCGTCTGGGGCCCGCCGCGACCTGCTTGTGTTGGTGCGTCATCCTGGCACCTGATGCCTCTCTCTGGCCACCTGGCTGCCTTACAGATTCTCGAGATATAATTTGATCACGAAACGTCGGACTNCACCTGATGCCTCTCTCTGGCCACCTGGCTGCCTTACAGATTCTCGAGATATAATTTGATCACGAAACGTCGGACTAGGCGGTCGCGTCCCCCTGCCAGTGCTGGAGGTGAAGAATCGGAATTTTCTTTTAACACTGTTGTCCAGAGATTCATCCTTACTCTACCGGAGGACTGTTCGATATCACAATTTTGTGGTTTTGTCTATTTTGGCTGTGCGACAATAACTGCAGCATCCTGCTGGACGAGGTGCGGAGCCTGCGTGCAAGTGTGCGGTGTCTGTGCTATGTGAATCATTTGCCAGTGGAGTGATTGTGAGTTTTTATTACTTGTAAATATGTAAACAAATTAAGTTATTTTAATTGTTTTTTAATTTGTGTGTTTGAGAGACATAATTTCAACACNCTTGTAAATATGTAAACAAATTAAGTTATTTTAATTGTTTTTTAATTTGTGTGTTTGAGAGACATAATTTCAACACTGTCGTTTTTGCTTTGATATACCTTGAGTAAAAAAAATGTCGACCAATGTTTAATTTTTTTTAAGATTTTGTTGGGCTCATGATAGTAAATAATAATTATTATTTGAACCGCGCTCGTGTTTTTATTTCGCACTTGTATACCTTCGATGGTCTATGTAAGGGTATGCACATGTAATTTTTATTTTATAATTTAAATGTTCGACAAAATGTGGAGTGCAAAAGACTAAATTTATTATTTCATACATTTTCTTCCCTTACGCTATAAATTGGTAATATAAATTATTTGATGTTAATAGATACATAAAAACTTTACATATAATAATTTTTCTACATTATAAATGACATATGAAAATATTACAAATATAATGTAANGATACATAAAAACTTTACATATAATAATTTTTCTACATTATAAATGACATATGAAAATATTACAAATATAATGTAAATTATGATTCAAGGTGTCTGGTTCATGTTCGTAAATACTCATTAAATGTTTCGTGTTTTTTATTTCGCACTTGTATAACTTTGATGGCCTAAGCGGAGGTATGCACATGCAAAATATTTATTGACATGCAGCAAATGTTTCAATCGGAAGATGCTAATAATCTTATACAGACTTAAACACTTTTCCTCCTCCTCCTATTCCTCCTCCTCTTTCTCCTCCTCCTCTTCCTCCTCCCATCTCCTCCTCCTCCTNAACACTTTTCCTCCTCCTCCTATTCCTCCTCCTCTTTCTCCTCCTCCTCTTCCTCCTCCCATCTCCTCCTCCTCCTTCTCATACATACGTTTAAAACAAATTATACATATGTATTATACAGAAGATATGAAAAAGAANTCTCCTCCTCCTCCTTCTCATACATACGTTTAAAACAAATTATACATATGTATTATACAGAAGATATGAAAAAGAATTACTGAAATTAAAATTTGAAATCTCAGTGGTGTTTGCTTGTGCAGTGTACTGCCTTCGGTCGCAAGTCCGGAGAGCCGTGCTCATGGTCATGCCATGTGGACGGTAAAATGTGAGGGCGAGGTGGCAGACATCAACTTCCAGGACATCTACCTCGAGATCGACATTCAAGAAAGTGAATAATAGATATTATTGCATCAAGTAACAATATATTTATTTTCTTTAAATTCAATTAACATCTGTGTTTGAGAGACGTAATTTCATGATCAACATCACTTCGTTTAACCACGAGTAGAAATTTCGACCATCATATAGTTTTTTTAATTACTTGGTTCGTATTCGTTAAAAACTATTCCGCATTCGCGTTTGATTTGCATTTGTTTTTTTCTTTGGATGAGGAAGAAGGCACATGCAAATAATATTTACATGCGACAAAAAGTGGAGCGTAATGAAATAATCATACACATTTAATTGGTAATACATATTTTTTATTGCTCCAAAACCCATACACCTTACAATTAAATGTATATATAATATTACATAAACAAACGAATATTGTTAGTATAAATAATGGTAAACGAATATATACATATATAGATCACAAAGAAATAATTCAGAAAAAATAAGAAAAATAAGACTGCGCTATAATAAATTAACTAATAAATTTGCTTATTTAGATATTGAAACCCATATACGCTGATGTTATATCTGAAATAGNGCTATAATAAATTAACTAATAAATTTGCTTATTTAGATATTGAAACCCATATACGCTGATGTTATATCTGAAATAGCTATATCTCATATCAACTTTGGAATATGTATACGACATTAAAAAACCCTATGCTCCAGACTGTTCCAATAGCCGTGTGGTCTCAGGCATCTGCATGACGACCCAAGAGAAGCTGGATCGAAACTACTCTCCTCCAGCANGCTATAATAAATTAACTAATAAATTTGCTTATTTAGATATTGAAACCCATATACGCTGATGTTATATCTGAAATAGTTAAATCTCATATCAACTTTGGAATATGTATACGACATTTAAAAACCCTATGCTCCAGACTGCTCCAATAGCCGTGTGGTCTCAGGCATCTGCATGACGACCCAAGAGAAGCTGGATCGAAACTACTCTCCTCCAGCATCTTTTGAGCTCCCAAAAATAGAAATAATAGTAGCCAGAACCAATATGTAATTATATTAATCGCGTGCGCAAGCCCATAGCGGATGACATCAGTAAACGTCAACCAAAATGGTGGAAGACAGGTGCGCACTGTAGCAGACCGGAAGGTAAGCAGCAGACGAAACAAGATGGCTTCCTAAAGCAGACAACATCCGAAGTAATAGGATGGAGTGAGAGAGAGGCGGGAGAGAGGCAAGAAGGAATGATAGAGCATGAAATGCAGAATAACAGAACATACAGTGGAAAATTCTAGAAATTTATAAATAGTGACATTGGGGGGTGTTGTCATAGGGTAGTGACATCATAAGGGTGGTGACGTCATACAGTAACGTCATAAAATATGGCGGTGGTGACGTTATCCAATATGGCTGCCACCTCCGCGGCTCCACCACACACCACTATTGTCCTCAGAGGAACTAAACCCATCTACTACTATACCAAGCACAGTTTTCAAGTGCGTACAGTTGATAACTAACAGCTATTGACAGTATATTTAAACTTTTTTTTTCTGAAGTCATATTGAAGTTCTTTTTTCGGCAATCCAGTATGTATCCTTCCACCACATTTAATTAAAATGTCCAAGAATGTAAAAAAAACTCCAATTGAAAAACAGGGCACCGTATTTGCGCGCTGAACAGACGATCTAATATAAATATTTTATTAATATTACTAATATGTTTTCCAACAGATTTACCTTAAAACTTAGATTTATTCATAAGAAGCATTAAATATTCTTTATAAATAACATTTTGCATTCGGGATATTTTTTATTAGTGATTACCAACATACGGATTTTCTTGCAATCCTCAAATAGTATCGACTATGAAGTATAACAATTTTTAGACACGTAAGCGAAAGTTTCATTTAAACGATGATTTATTATGACGTCACCGGAAGTATAAGGCGTTTGTCATGTATGAAGTATGACTTACTTAGGAAACAAACCAACGTGTTTTATGTACACATGATTTTTCTAATGTTTGATTCAAAGAATTTGTATATGCCGTGAATAGACAATATTGTTAATGGAGAAATGAAAATTTTTTCCTTCATACAGGCAGGGTCAGGAAATTGAATAAGAGGAGGCTGGCTCTAAATGCAGCCTCCTGTCCTACCACGTCGCCCCGGCCAACGGGTGAAATGGAGGTCAAGGTAAGGCGAAATGAAGACAGAGACGAAACGGCAGTGCCATGAGCAAACTCCGCACAATCGCAATGTCCTACACACTTCCCACATTAAAATCTCCGTCTTAGAAAAAAAAATATCCCGTTCATAGAGGACTTGAATTGAACCAAGGACCCCAGCGTAACTAACCTTTTAGCCCATTCTCTGGTAGCATAAAAAAAATTCCGGTACATTATCATGAATCTTCTTATTTATCAGACAGCAATATTATCGCGGAAATTTCGCCGAACCTGGACCAGACATTGTTCTTATTATCACGTCTATTTTTCAAGGTAAGCGATAAGACAGTGTGAGTAACACTTCCTTTCCTTGCGAAACAACCGCAGTTATCTTATCGGCGAACAACGTGGTCGGAACAGCTTCCCGAATATCACGACGACCTGCGGTTTGTCTCGCCGCTGCCTATTCCGCATCCATGACATCACAGCTACTCTGAAAGTGGCGACCGCAACGCAGCCGTAACAAAGGGTCGCCAGTTCCTACTTCCTGTCTACACGTTACGCCTTAGCTCGCGCCTTTGAAATACCGTACTGCAATATTACGCTAGCGCGACACATAGTTGAGTAGAGTGGTGAGATGTGGGCGGCTCTTGACATCGAGGTCTTGAGAGCCGACGAGGGTGAAGCGAGGTATGGAGCAGCGCCGGAATGAAAGCGGGAGAAACGGGATATCCCCGAGAAAACCCGCCGACCAGTGGCATCATCCAACACGATTCCCACATGCGAAAATCCGGGAGCGTCCCCACCGAAAATCGAACCCGGTTTGCCTAGGTGGGAGGCGTGTTGTCTAACCACTATATCACTGTGGCCCCAGCGCGACACATAAACTAACATTAAACACCTTAATTGTGATACTGTACATATGTTTATGGTCAAAGTCTAGAAACACCCGAGGTATAGCAATGTTTGGTAACGATTTTTGCAAACTTTGTGACAAAGTATTATGTCGTAATTGAAATATTTCATATGGCCTTAAATTTTTATTTTTCAATACGGCCCAAGACAATATGCTAAAAGGAATATGTTTGATCAAAGACTCGTCTAGTAAAAAATTAGTATAATAGTATTCTTTATCATTGCTAGTTACTTGAATACCCTGACTTGTTCTGCTGGCCATGAAAATATTTATTGTTTTACATTACTTCAAATTAGTACTATTCAGCTCGCAGACATCACCTAAAAATAGTATTTCTCGGATATAAAAAAATTCTAGACGCCAAATTGTTTGCAGAATGTAATAAAAAAATCACAATTTTAGCGTTTTTGTAATGTATAGAATTTAATAATAACAAGAAATTACTGACAACTAAAGAGCCTACTTTCCTTTACATGGTTGCAAATAAAATTTAGTTATGTTCTTGAAAGCTTAAATGNTACTGACAACTAAAGAGCCTACTTTCCTTTACATGGTTGCAAATAAAATTTAGTTATGTTCTTGAAAGCTTAAATGGCAGATAAACGTTGACGTCTCGTTGACAGCAATATTATCAGAGAAGAATTTAGAAACATGTGAAACAACACAACGAAAATTAAAATACACGAGTGACTTACCCGGAATTCGAATNCAGAGAAGAATTTAGAAACATGTGAAACAACACAACGAAAATTAAAATACACGAGTGACTTACCCGGAATTCGAATTCAGAAAAACCCACACATTTAAGTTAGCATACAATCAACTGCACGCCATTCAGAAAATAAATGACTTACATTCTTGTATAGCTTACCACAGTACAACTTCTCCGTCACATTTGAGAGAAATCGATTGATTGTTTCCTGAGATACGGCATAAAAACTATATTATTTCATGTGTGTATAGCTTCAAAATGGCGGAGAAATAATGCTTTCCGTAGATAATTATGATGGATTTAAGTGATACAGTCAGCGCACAAAGTTAAGTTGAAATTTGTTTTGCATGTTCGTAGATAAAAATTTCTGAGCTAAAATGTTTATATGGCTGCCATTTTAAAAATATGTCTGTCTGACCATCAAAATTTATCAGTTTACATAGCCTGCCATAGAACTAATGTTAGCCAAACTTGGTATAAATCAATTGTTTTTTCGAAGATCACATAATATCATTTTGTCAAGTGATATTGTAATACAAAATGGTGGACAAAAGATATTTTGCGTACACATTTGATGGTTGTAATATTTACAGCCATCATACAAAGCTTCATTGGAATGAATTACATGGATTAGACGATATAATATACAAAATTAAAATAGCTATATAGCCGACATTTTGAAAATAAGTGTCCGATATTCCTAAAACATATCAGTTACCTACAGCAGTACTACTTGTTTGCAATATNCGACATTTTGAAAATAAGTGTCCGATATTCCTAAAACATATCAGTTACCTACAGCAGTACTACTTGTTTGCAATATTTGGTAGGAATCTGTTAATTGTTTTCCAAAAAAATTCACAAAAGCTTAATTTATTAATAAACGTTATCTTACAAAATGGCGGGAAAAGTCACTTTTTTTTGCATACTTGTTGCTTGTAATAGATACTGTCAACGTACAAAATTAGTTTAAATAGGTCAAATAGTATGATAGTTATAGCAAATAAACCTAAATTATTTGTATGGCCCCCGTTTCGAAAATAACATGCTAATGAAGTTAATTTACTTATTTTTACTTGGCTTATCATATTATTACTTACTTGCAAAATTTTAGTAAAATTGGCTGAGTAGTTTTCGAGATGTAACATAAAAGCTTTATTTTTTCATGTGGCGCTATCTTCCAAAATAGCGAACTAGCGACAATATTCCCCTCTGAATTTAATGCTTACAACATGCGCTGTCAGCATACATAATTTGGTTAAAATCGGTTTGATGGTTTCCGAGATATGACATATCACCTAAATATTAAAATGGCCACGATTTTGAAAATAAGAGACCGGTAATGTTAAAAGCTATAAAAGTCAAATGTCCTTACTTAATTCTATATGTGTACCGTGTTTATTAAACTTCGGTTAACGCGTTCAAAAACTTGTTTTTTTTTAAGGGGACACACATGCACAGACACACACAGACACACATGTCCACACATACACACATCCATGCACAGATATATCCATACACAGACAGGAAACTGATCACATAAGCCTTTTGTTCCTTCGGAAAGTAGGCTAAGAACTACTCCAACTAAATAAGATAATTCACATTGAAATAATATTCCATGATGTTCTTCAAGTAATCTTAAAAAATCGTGTTATAAAATGTTTCCGCATTTTTTTCTTAAAACAAAAATTGTGCCATTTTGTGTTTGTAACATTCTATAATATTTTTTATAAAATAAGTTATGCTAAGCATAACCTAAATTGATTAAGACATGCTCTTTTAATCCCCATTATTACATTTTCTGTTGAAGTTTTAGTTTCTTTAATTTTTACGTTCCATAAACACTAAAATTGTGATTTTAACACGCCATGATGTAAAAACTATGAGACCTAAATTTTTTATATCNACACGCCATGATGTAAAAACTATGAGACCTAAATTTTTTATATCAGGAGATAAAACTTCCGTATCAAGTTGAACAGTATACAAATAAATAATAATGTTTATNGACCTAAATTTTTTATATCAGGAGATAAAACTTCCGTATCAAGTTGAACAGTATACAAATAAATAATAATGTTTATTTTGGTGTCTAACACTTTGAGGACAATGCCTTAGAAGCGCTAGAATGTGAATTTATCTGCCCTTGAAGAACGTATTCACGCGGACTTAGTTTCTTAGGTTGGTTAGTATTCACCGAACTCTTATAAAAACTCTGCATAGTATACTCAATCAATTAACCCCAAACATATATATTTTTTTGTAAAGATATCAAAATAACACTACGGACTGTAAATAATGTGACGTAGGCAAATACACTTAATCTGGAACACTAGCAGCACAACAAGCTATTTCCTGACAGCCAGCAAGCTTGAACAATGTGGTAGGCCTACATACCAACAAGAAGGTGATATGTGGGATCACAGAGACCTTTTTCTGGGGAAGCTTTTTCTGGGAAAAGGTAAAGCGAATGTGTACCAACCTCGAAGTTGTAACAAGAATGTTTTATCTACTGTTGTATCTAGGTAATTTAAATTTAAAATGTTAGTAAAAACTCTAT